>WNWK01019545.1:0-37560 GCA_009830355.1 Cherax destructor
CGGACTTTGCGCGACCCAACGCGACCTCACCCCCCGCCCCCGCCGTCCCTCGGCCTCGTCTGGCGGACAAGTCCAAGGCCATGGTTTTCGTCCAAGGTGCCTGAAAAGGCTGAGGATTCAGACATCAACACCTGGACTGGGTCAGCAGTTACCCGTTCTGGGTATAATTGACAGCCGACTCTCCTTCCACAACGACGAGTATGTCAGAGAGCGTGCCACAACGCGTCACGGCCAGCGCGCCCGACCAACCTAGGGCTGGGCCAGCCACGATATTCTCCGGATGTTCACGTGCGGCGGTGCCCCTTCTTGTCGACTATGTGGTACCTTCACGTCCGGGGCCCCACAGCCCGCCTGCCCCAGGACATGGATCTCAGGCCACCCTCCTCCCTGGTAGGACGCCAGGATTCTAGAGACATCCCAGGCTCAGGACGACACCAAATAATTCACCGATCGGGAACTACAAGCGGCCTTCAAGATTCATGGGACACGGCCCCGGGCGGGAGGAATCACCTACAGTATGATCTCAAGGCAGGCCCTCACGGGCTGACCGCCCTCCCCAGTCATCAACCTTGGAGGGTCGGGCGACTCCCCCGCATGGAAGGAAGAACATCCCCCGCCCCCAAGCCCAGGATCCAGGCAACATGAGGGCCCATCTCCCTCACCAGCTGTCTCTCCAAGGTTGCAGAGAGGATGGTGTTGGAGCGACAAGATGGAAGCTTGGTCCCATCCACATCTACGGCTTCCCGGGGTGGGCTCCTCTGAAGCCCCCCCCTCATGGCCAGCATTGGGTCTGACAAGGGGAAGGGTCATCTTTCGATCTTGAAAGCTTTCGAAGGCCAGTGCGCCAGCCATCCTTGACCTACTAGCCGAGGGGAGTGGGGGGGCAAGCTGCTCGACAGGATCGGCTCATCCCCACGGGGGCCGGCAGGCGGGGGCCCCAGGGGCGGGCCTCGCCCTCAGGGCCTTGGAAAATGGCCCCGCAGGGCGGAGCCCCTCAGCCACTCTCTAAACGTGGTGCATGGGGCTGTGCAGTGCGTTCCTGGACCACCCTCTCAGCAGCTGATGACCCGCATTGTCATCGGAAGCCCGGACTATTGCCGAGCCCAACCGATCAGCCTGCTGCTCCACCTGCCGTCGCCTCGGCCTCAAGATCTCGGCAAAGCCAAGGCCATGGTTTTTCGTGCCAGGTGCCTGACACCAGGCTGAGGATCTCAGACATCAAACACCTGGAGGGCGCAGTTACCCGTATCTGGGTATATACATTGACAGCCGACTCTCCTTCCAAAGCAAAGAGTATGGAGACGTGCCTGCAACGCGTCACGGCCACGCGCCCTGACAATCCTAGGGCTGGTCCAGCCAGATATTCCCGGATGTTCTACGGCAGGCGGTGCGCTCTCTTGTCGACATGGGGAATCCCCCTGGCCCATGCTCATCCCTCATGCCCAAGCGCCTCAGCGTCGTACAAAATGCTGCGCTAGGGTCATGCTGGAGGCCCGGCTGGACCAACTCAGTGTCTCTGAACAGAGGGCCCAACTGCAGCACCTAAGTGACAGAGTTCCCTCGTTGCCGCCGAGGTGGCCAAATATGTCCAGCTACCGGGCGGTGAGCGCCTGCTGGGAACCCTCGACCGTCAGCAGGCGACTTCGCAGGAGGCCGTGTCCGACTATGGTTGTGGTCGGCTGTGGACGTGACAAAGGAGCTCCTGCCCTCCGCTCCTCGAGGAAAAGGGGGTGCGACCGGCCAGTCGAGGGGTACACCCGTGCCACCGCCATGGCAACGGAACCGTCGTAACCCACATTGCAAACCTTCCAGCCAGCAAGCGGCACCCACAGCGCATGCTGCAGCGGTGGGCAGCCGCAAGCATCGCTGCGGAGCATCCCGGGTGTGCAGTGTACTACACTGATGGTTCAAGAGACCCTGAGGCCGCCGCATGGGTGCCGGGAACATACTCCTCCCTAACGGCCGGCTGGCACCTCCCCAGACCACTGCAGCATCCTCCAGGGAGAACTCCACGCCATCCAGAGGGCCATTCAACATGCGCTTCTGGAACACCGCCAACCTCCAGTCATCAACGTCGACTCCAGGGCGGCATACAGCCATCATGCATAGGGAACCCAGGAATAACATCCGGCTCCTCACCGCCATCAGGGAGACCTCACTCACTTGACGAGCAGGGCCGGCAAGCGAAATCAACTGGGATACCTAGCCACATCGACCTTGCTGGGAATGATGCGGCAGATGGGGCCTAAGTCTGCCACACTTGCGGCCCAACCTGCAACTTTGCCATTAGCCACGGCGGTGCACTGGGGGCGCCTCGGCAGCCAGGCGCCCACTACCAGCACCGGGAGCATCTCGGAGTCGGCACTGGTATGACAGAGCGACACACAGGGAGCCCCACCAAACATGAGGAAACTGAACTGGGAGCTGCAAGTTAGTGTCCACCATCTACGCCTCGGCTACCCTGCAAAGCGCCTCATCGAACGCAGGAGGGAGGAGCTTTGCCACCCTCGACCAGATGGTCCCAAAGCCTCTAGTTCACTACATTCTTGACTGTCCAGTGACAACGTCCATCCGCCGCAGGCACTTCCCGATGGCACCTGGGGATCTGACCCGCGAGGACAAGGCAGCCCGGCTCGTTTACCTGGCCACCTGCGACTTGGAGACATTTCTCAAAGTCCTAGCCACCCACCCGCCCCCTCGATGACGATGGAGACCTCCTCGATGACGACGCCAGGAGAACCCTGACGACGACCAAGCTACCCACCTACAGCTATCTTTCTCTTACTTCCTTCTTTCTTATCCCCCTTCCTTCTTCTTCCCTATGTAGGTAGAACCACAGTCTGATTCAGCCTAGCTTCCACCCATGTCAAGACACGTCTGCTGGGACTACAAGTCCGAAGTCCCATGATCTGCGATGAAGACCCAAGAGGACGCCTGCTGATAAAGATACGACGCCAGAAGACACTCCCCACCGTGGGGAACCACAGCAAGAGGAAGAAGTCACCCTGGGGGCCCCAAGAAAGAAGACAGAAGAAAGAAGAAAGATGACCGACACCCTCTACCCATGGGGCCAATGCCGGGTCACCATTTGGAAGACCCGGGCCGGATTTACCGGCGAACCTACAACAACAACTGTACATCACCATGACCGGGGACCCAACAGAAAACAATATCTTTGTTTTGCTAGATATGTGGCTTAACTAAAGTTGTATACGAAGGACCAGAGGATGAGGTGAATCAATTTTTTATAGCTTGCAAAGCACTAAGGCATAGATCAATTCGGATAATTCCTACGATAATTACATACAATTCAGCAGTAAATATGCTGGCGAGTCTAATAAATGCCCTTGCACTACGCTGTCCAAAACACTGCTACAAACCCAACACCGTCAAGATTAGATCCATCAGTGTACACGCAACCGCATGAGAATGAGACAGAAGTGATTAAGAAGGATAGGCAGAAGCAACTGTAGATATTTGTCTTTCCGCATGGCAGTGGGGAAGAACAGACACGAACTGTCGGAATTCCCAAGGGGAAAGGGAAAAATTAGATGCTACATGATCTTGAAGGAGGAAACTGAAGAGAAAACAAGAGCGAATGTAGACGAAGTAAATGAAGGGGGCAAACAAACAATGAACCTCTACTAACATCCGGAACTATCCTGTATATAGAAGGATTGCAAGTCGTGAGCAAACAAAAAGTGGAGGCAATGAGCATCATGGCGATCGTTCAAGGATGGAATATTCGCCTCTACATATAGCTCACTACAGGTGAAGAGTGAAAAGCACCTAGGCATAAACTTAAGCCCTGGTGATGGACGGGATCAAGGTTAGAAAGAGTTGCAGGAGAGGACGCTGAATATATCTGGTCGCCATAATCTGTTTCGATAAAATTAGGGCTGAATGCAGTTGAAGGAGAGGATTTTAAGGAGTTCAGCTGGCTATGACAAGTTGCCTTCAAGGAGGTAATGTGAGGTTCCCATGAAGACCGAGAAACCTGACAGTATCACGTTCTAGGATACGAGAATTATACAGGTACAATGGATAATCAGGGACAATAGAACGTCTAGTGAAAGTAATTTGGTGAGTTTTAGTACTAGAAAATATAAACCCATGAGTAGTGACCCAATTGGAAACACGGTTAACAGCATTCTGGAGAATCTGAAATGAGGAGACAGTCAGCACCTGCATAAGCTATAGCAAAGTCATCAACATAAAATATTGACCAAATATTAGATGGAAGAACAGATCATTTATAGCAAGGAGAAAAAGTGTGGTGTTAAAGACACATCAATGTGGGACACCAACAGCTTGGACAAAGTCTGGGGAAAACACATCCTTAACCCGAACACGGAAATGTCTCTCACATAAGAAGTTCTTAAGGAAAAATGGCAGATTGTCTCTGAGGCCTAAGGAGTGAACTTGGGCTAAGACATTCTATCTCCAAGTTGTGCCAAATGCCTTCTCAAGATCAAAAAAGATGGCGATAACTGAGTGGCTATTGGCAAAGACATTACGAACATACGCATCTAAATGGAGGAATGGGAAATGATCGCTGTCTCGTAAGTCCGGGAGACCAGGTAAAATCTAGTGCAGTTGACGTAGAGCAAACCGAGAGATCGATGCAAGAGAGAGATTGAGTACGAGGGTCAAAATGAGTGGGAGTTCCCGTATTTAAAACAATGAGTGGAAGAGAAGTGAGAAGAGCTTCTAATTGAAACCCGCGAGAGTCACAGTGAGACCTTCCCCCCAGAGGACATGGTGAGCATTAAAATCGCATAATAACAGAAGTGGAGGTGTAATGAAGAAACCAGAAATGCAACATCTGGGATATAAAATGCCCGAGAAGGAGAAAGATACAAAGAACAGATCGTATACCCCTTATTCAAGTAGATGCATCTGCAGTGTAATGCAACCAAGTATGAACGAAGATCTGATGGTATGGTAAACTATGCGTACTAGAAGTGCACTTTCATTACACGTTCCATCAGGAAAAGAATCCGATGAATATAATAAAACATAGCCCGAGATGGGATGGATAACAGCGGAGCGTAATTTGGGTTCTTGTAAACAAACACAAACAGTTGAAAACTGGGAGAGCAACACCTGAAGCTCATCCCGGTTACCTCTGAGGCCTCGGATATTCCACTGTAGATATGCCATGATTTGTGAAGAGAAGGATACAGGAAATATGAAACAATAGGTATCTACGGACTAGAAGGGTTAGTAAAGTCCACATGTGGAGGCAGCGGAAAACGAGTAAGCAACGAAGGATTGGAACGCTGCGAAAAAAAGAGTTGTGCAGATGGAGGAGAAGATTGAAGAGGAGTGACGGGAGGTGGATCAGTGTCCATCAGTGGTTTAGTCTTCTCAATATATTCGGAGATATCTTCAAGTGTTTCAGAGGACAAGGAAGTTGTATGTGGTCCGTTTTGAGGCGGGCGAACGATCTGAAAACCGTCGCACCATATGGGGAGAAGCCGGAAGCATGGTGAAAGATGTGCTGAGGTTGGATGTATCAAAGGCGTCAGGCCGAGCTCCAGTATCAGGAGCCTGTGACAAAATGTCACCCGCAGAAGATACAGGCACCTTAGAAAAGTCCGAAGGATGGTCCGGTAAGAAGGCAGGGTCGTAAGAGGGTGCTGCTGAAAAGAGAAGTTTCATGGATTTGGGACGCCACAGTTAGGTCTCTTTTCTTTTTATTTTTAAGACACTAATAATATCCCAAGAATTAGGTATTTTAGTGGGCCTGAAGAAGATAAATTATGTAGTATCACAGTCACTAGCGAAATGGTTATCAAACAGATAGACCGTTTGAAGCAAAATAAATCGCCAGGCCCTGATGAGCTTTTTTCAAGGGTTCTTAAGGAATGCAAAATTGAACTCTGTGAACCCTTAACTAACATTTTTAACCTATCTCTTCAAACAGGTGTAGTGTCTGATACGTGGAAGATGGCTAATGTAATTCCTATTTTTAAAGCAGGGGACAAGTCGTTACCATCAAATTACCGCCCAATAAGTCTAACTTCAATTGTAGGCAAATTATTAGAGTCGATTATAGCTGATAACATAAGAAGCCATCTCGATAGGCATAATTTGATTAATGATACTCAACATGGATTCACCAGGGGCCGTTCCTGCCTAACTAATTTATTAACTTTTTCAGTAAGGCTTTTGAGGCAGTTGATCATGATAAAGAATTCGATATTGTTTATTTGGATTTTAGTAAGGCTTTTGATAGAGTACCACATCAGAGACTGTTAAAGAAAGTGGCTGCTCACGGCATTGGAGGAAAAGTGTTTTCATGGATCGAGTCATGGCTCACCAATAGGAAGCAGAGGGTGTGCATTAATGGGGTTAAATCTGAGTGGGGATCTGTAACAAGTGGCGTTCCACAGGGATCGGTTTTAGGCCCGTTGTTGTTCATAATTTACATTAATGACCTTGATGAAGGAATTGAAGTGACATGAGTAAATTTGCTGATTATACAAATAGGCTGATAATTCATTCTGAGGAGGATAACAGGAACTCCAGGAGGATTTGACAAATTAATGTTTTGGTCTGAAAATGGCAGATGAAGTTCAATGTGGACAAGTGTAAGGTGCTTGTCGTTGGTAATGAAAATATCCCTCGCAATTTATAAACTAGGTGAAGTTAAAGCTTGATCATACAGAATGCGAAAAGACTTGGGAGTTCATGGTAAGCAGAAATCTAAAGCCAAGACAACATGCCTAAGGTAGAATAAGCTAATAGATTACTGGGATTTATTTTCAAGAAGTGTAAGCAACAGAAGCCCAAAAGCGGTTATTTACAGCTTTATACATCATTAGTAAGGCCTCACCTGATTATGCAGCTCAGTTTTTGGTCTCCTTTTACAGGATGGATAAAAGATTCGTTAGAAAACATTAGAGACGAATGACAAAGTTAATTCATAGCATTAGAAATCTTCCGTATGAAGAAAGATTGAAGACCCTTAAATTACTTCCACTTGAAGACGAAGAATGAGGGGAGACATGATCGAGGTATAAAGTGGAAGATGGGTATTAATAAGGGATATAAAAAGGTCTTGAGGATATCTACCAAGAAGAACCCAGAAATAATGGATTCAAATTGGATAAGTTTAGATTTAGAAAGGATATAGGAATATTGGTTTGGAAATAGGTAGTTGATGAGTGGAACATCTGCCTAGTAGGGTCATTGAAGCTAGACCTTGGGTAGTTTCAAATTTAGGTTGGATAAATTCATGAGTGGAGGGGTTGGATTTGAGTGGGACTCGATTGGTTAATAGAGATCTTCAAAGCTTATTTTGGGAGAATTGAAAATTAGGTTGGGCAATTATTCTGTTAGTGGGATGGATTGTGAAGGACCTGCCTAGTATGGGCCAACAGGCCTGCTGCAGTGTTCCTCCTTTCTTATGTTCTTATGTTTAGAAAAAAAATAATGAAAAAAAAGAAAAAGGAAAGATAAAAGAAATAGGGGAAAACGTGGAGGGGTAGCTCCTAGGGAAAAAAGGACCATGAGTCCCCCCTTCCTCTCCCAAGAGGACCTCAGGGCAGCCGGTAGTGCAGATGTGGCATGGAACCCGTGCCATACCCTATCCTTCATGCAAGTAATCCAGCAATCCAGGATAGCAATCTCACCTCTACCGAGCCACCTTGGGAGGACAAGAGAGAGGGTAGTTGGAAACCCGCTACAAAGCATACCTTCTTCGGTCACCACCTCCTGGAATCCGACAGGCAGCCCCCAGAGATACACCCGTCACCTGAAAGACACTCGAAGCCTTTCCCCGGTAGACCAGAGAGGAATCGGGATCTCCAGACGATCCAGATTCCACGGCAAACTACACTACCACCAAGGACCTCAACGGAATGGAATAGACCACGGTGCCCCTTCCCAGGTCTAGGAACTAGAATGCCTGAGGGAAGAACCCCAAAGGCTGAAAACAGGAAAGGGAAAGTGGGAGGGATGGGAAGAGGAGGAGAAATGGGAAAGAAGGGATGAGGAGGACGGGACAGGGAAGGGGAGGACTTGGGAGTAATTAGGTTCGGAGGAAGAAGACTAAAGGGTCCAATTCCTCAGCCCAAGAACCTCTTCACCACTGCAAAGAGCCCCTGCTTGATGAGGGTATTGCGAGAAGACGTCTGCAGACTAGTGCATACATACAACCATTGTTGTATTTTTGTAATAATAATAAATTGCTTAAATCACAGGATGATCTTACACTGGGCTTTGGGATTCAGATCAGAGCCTTCTAGAGAGTTTCTTTTGTTTCACCACATGCGCTCTGTATCCTCATTACAATTTTTGGAATTCCTTAGCATCTTCGTGTCTTAATATCGGGAATGCATTCATAATTTTCGTCTCAGATGTTTCCCGAAAACTGTCAAAAATCGTGAAACCAGTTGTAGTACCGAATATGACACTTGTAGGATCAATAATCAGCTCATGTACTCTTATTTGACATCAGAAAGGCGCTTCTATATTAATCAAGGGGTTATATAGCACTTTCTTGAATTTGAATATCCTGCAAATGAGATCCTTGTTGTTGCTTGTAAACACTTTGAATGCCAAGATAAGTGGACCCTCGGTTTTCGTAAAGCTCCCAACTCGAACAATTATGTAAGTGTATTTTTGTAAGTGCTTTTGTAAGTGTATTTTTGGGGGTCTGAAACGGACTAATCTAATTTACATTCGTACTTATAGGAACAATTTCGTTCGGTAATGGCATTCGAACAGCATTCTGAAAAGAATTATCGACGAAAACCGAGGGTACTATGAAACAAAATATAAGTGTAGATGCTATTGCAAGAAATTTCTAGAACATTTCATACGAAGATCCTTGTGAAGGAGGTTACCACACGATTTTAATGGTCTTCATTCCTTCACCAGAAGAATGAAATCTGGGGAGAAATAAAAACCAGGTGGCCTAGAAAATGAATTTTCTGATAAATGTGACGAACACCTACCCACACCCACACATGTATTTATCTAACCTATTTTTAAAACTACACAACGTCATAGAACCTAAGACGTTGTGTAGTTTTAAAAATAGGTTGGATAAATACACGAGTGGGTGTGGGTAGGTGTGAGTTGGACTTGACCAGCTTGTGCTACTAGGTCAGTTGCCGTGCTCCTTCCTTAGTGAATGTGACTTGACCTGACTACCTTAAGCCATTGGCTTAAGCCGGTGGGTGAATTGGATTTGCCTCACATGGGCCAGTAGTCCTGCTACAGTGTTCCTTCTTCTTATATTCTTATTTCTTAATATTTTAAAAGCGGATGTGAGCTTAACTTTTACTGACTCCACATGGGTAAAAGATGTAGGCACAATCAAAGTGGAAGCTCTTATAATACAGGAAAGACAAATAATAAATTTAAAGTTGGAGGGGAACGTGATAATCTTGGCAAATATGTAGTGAGAACCTGAGGGCCTTGATTGAAGTGAAAACTAACTGCCATATGTCTTAATGGCTTAAAACTGGATTTAAGAAGTGGCTTTGATTGGCTCCAGAGATGTAAAAGAGCGGGTGCGTACTGGAGGCTCCTATAAGATCGGAAAGACACAAACTGGTGGATTAGAGAATAATTAATGATTTTTCTAACCAACTGATAAAACTCTAAGGGAAAGATGGTCTGGGGGCAGATGTATAGTGTGTACCTGAGACTTCACTGCCTTGGATGAATGTGAATCAAGGATTATCCCTTAACTATGATCGGCGCCAGAGGGGTAAAGACAACAAGCTTCAAACTTTTGTGTATGACTATCGACTGTGTTGGAAGCAGAAGAACAAATGTGCGTGTAATTTATTAATGAATTAAGATAAGGAAACTAGAGAAATTTGGACTTGGTTCAGCGTAGAAAAGATGCGGACAGACAGGTACATAATTTTATGCGTGAGAGCTAACTAATGTTACACCCACATTCGTCCAGAGAGGGCGGACAGCATGTGTGGGATAATGGTTTGGCGCATGCGCTCGCGTGAGAAAGTGAGAGGAGGGGAACATGAGAGTAGAAATTAATGACTTTCTCTCATGTTGCAGAGCCCCGGAGAGGGAAAGTTTGTGTGTTGCATGTTTAAAGTTTTCATAGTGTGCCATTGGATAACTTACATATATAGATAATGATTAGATAATGGTAGGAATGGGATAATTAATTACAGGACAGGTACTGCAGTGATTTATTGTAAATCCACGAGTAATGGTAATCCAGAGAAATGGGAGTTTTTACCAGTAGAATATTTATGAATCCTTATCATCCCTAAATAACATTTATCCAGCAAGCCAGCACAACCTTCTGAAATAAGGCTGTTATACTGGTACTCAGTTTCCCTAAATGGTTATGTAAGGATGGAGCACAGGTCTTGCACCTGTTATGTTAGGATGGAGCACAGGTCTTGCACCTGTTATGTTAGGATGGAGCACAGGTTTACCTAGATATTTAGGTGAAGCCTAGTCATTCCCTAATATGTTAGGATGGAGCACAAGTCTTGAATAAGGCTGTTATGCTTGGTACCAGGTTTCCAAATGGTTATGTAAGGATGGAGCACAGGTCTTGCACCTGTTATGTTAGGATGGAGCACAGGTCTTGCACCTGTTATGTTAGGATGGAGCACAGGTCTTGCACCTGTTATGTAAGGATGGAGCACAGGTGTTGCACCTGTTATGTTAGGATGGAGCACAGGTGTTGCACATGTTATGTTAGGATGGAGCACAGGTGTTGCACCTGTTATGTAAGGATGGAGCACAGGTCTTGCACCTGTTATGTTAGGATGGAGCACAGGTCTTGCACCTGTTATGTTAGGATGGAGCACAGGTGTTGCACCTGTTATGTTAGGATGGAGCACAGGTGTTGCACCTGTTATGTTAGGATGGAGCACAGGTGTTGCACCTGTTATGTTAGGATGGAGCACAGGTGTTGCACCTGTTATGTTAGGATGGAGCAGAGGTCTTGCACCTGTTATGTAAGGATGGAGCACAGGTCTTGCACCTGTTATGTTAGGATGGAGCACAGGTCTTGCACCTGTTATGTTAGGATGGAGCACAGGTCTTGCACCTGTTATGTTAGGATGGAGCACAGGTCTTGCACCTGTTATGTTAGGATGGAGCACAGGTCTTGCACCTGTTATGTTAGGATGGAGCACAGGTCTTGCACCTGTTATGTTAGGATGGAGCACAGGTCTTGCACCTGTTATGTTAGGATGGAGCAGATGTCTTGCACCTGTTATGCAAGGATGGAGCACAGGTCTTGCACCTGTTATGTTAGGATGGAGCACAGGTCTTGAACGATTCCTTACTAAGGTATCGGAACGCTGCCCGTATGCTGCACCAGTTATCTGGTTGATGTGTGCTTCCGGAGACGTGCTCGGTGTTATACTCACCCCAAGATCTTTCTCCTTGAGCGAGGTTTGAAGTCTTTGGCCACCTAGCCTATACTCTTAGCGTGACTGTGTCAGTAACTCTTTAAACAAAATGTGTTAATGTGTGGTCGCAATAATGTAACAGTGATATAGAGTTATAGTAACAAAGTTTTTGCATTAGTAATTTCATTCTTGAATGAGTTTAAAAAAAGGATAATGTGTCTTTATAAAAATTTGCATTGTTAGTTAAAGTCTTAATGAATTACTAACATAATATGACAGTTTTAAAATGCATTGGTAAAAATGTTGTGTGGAAAATTTTGATAATTTTCCTGTAATTTGTTTATAAGAATTGATGGGAATGATAATGTTTATACGAAACCGTATCTTTAATGTGAATTCTAAAAGATGTTGTGTCACATTAAAACCAATATTTTCTATAATTTCCTTATACACTGTAAGGAGTTGATTAAGGAAAAAGTATTATAATGTTGGAAGAAATTAATATTTTAATAATGAAAATGGAAGCATTGTGGAATTGAGAAGATGTATTTGTATACCAAAACGTTTTGAAAGGGATGGGAGAAGCCGGAATATAGTGTAATGTGTATATTGTACTAATAAATAATGTTAACTAATCGTGGGTCATCGGGGCCGATAGAAATATTATCGCCAAAAAATCTACCATGACAGAAGAACTAGTGTGTAGTGTATCTGGAAGAGTCCACCTCTGGGAAATAACTAAGATTAATGCTGATAATAATAGAAAATGAGACGCAATGTTAACAGGATGAAGAATTGACCACCGCCTGGATTGTAATAGTGTGTAATCGCCTTCCAATTCGTTTTAATTCTCATACAACAGATAAGGTAACTTGTTATTTGCCAATATTAGGGTACCTGCCTATAGGGAGGCGTTAGGATATATAATCAAGACTATAATTTGTTATGATATATTTCTTTTTGTATAATGTATAAAAAATTTATAGAACAAATTTTTAGTCGTCAAGTTCACAGTAATTTTTTAGTAATCATATACAGTCCACTTTTAATACAGCCAATGTTACTGGCTTGAAACATTTTATTTAATAAAAATTCAGAAGTTTGAGAGTTGGAGAGGTGAGACGGTGGGCATCAAAGGAGGAGTAATGTGGTGACCCATTATTCCTAAAATCCCGCATGTCTCTGAGGTACAACTATAGCAATAAGTGTAACCTGTTTTAGATGTGCCACAGTTATCCCCAGTTATGTGTGTAAAATGTTAATTCAGGATTGTACCTGTGAAATTCATACGCACAATTTCTCTCAGTGGGATTAATAGTAAACCTTTTAAGACAGTAACTTTCTTGAATCATCTTAGTGGTACATAATTTGTCTATAATGTTTGTAATAACAAATTAATGATATATTGTGCTAAAAAAATGCTAAAGGGTGTTGTTAATATTGTTAGAAAGTCTTAGTAACTAATAACTTTTTGTTAGTACTAATGAAAAGTTATAGAATTGTTGAACTAATGTTAGTAACGTGTTGCAGATGTGTTTACTTTTACAGATAAAAAAATATCACCAAAAAAAAGGTGTGAGTGCATCACACACGAGAGCTTTTCTCCAAGAGGAATGAGCCTTAAGCAGGAGATTGCATGAAATTAAGAGGTGGCGAGAGTTGAATGTATCATGCAATAGACGCATCTTGATCCAAACATGCACCGAGCAGACAAATGCATGGCATGAGAAGGAATAAGTTACTCACATCACAAATGACTACCTGACAATCAGAGCTTGACCCAGAAGTTGAAAGATATACAGAGAAGACAGGATGTGAAGGTATGCACGACTTTGGGTGAGTCTGAACGTAAACTTATTTTATCCTTTAATGAATATTAAAGATTTAATGAATATTAACAGTAATCTTACTGTCATATGTGTTTGATTCAAGTAAGTAGTTATGAAACACTAGCACCAGTATATAAAGACATTTTCAAGGTAAACTGAACTCTGGTGTTTCATGAGAAAGATGAAGTCATTATGTTTATGACTGATGATCACACAAGTTCAAGCGAATACGTAAATTCGATTTTGAATGTTCCATTGTTACATTTCTCCTTACAGGTAAAATTAATGCAGAAGATAAACTAGTCTGCAAAACAACATGATACGAGGGTGTGTGACTCCTGTGAATTAATTCATAAAGTGAATAAGAATGAGAATCAAAAGATGGAGAAAATATAATGTTGATAGAACCCCTGAGGATGAGGTACGGTTTGTTGCTCAGAATCAATGGCCAAGTCTTACGGGAAGGTGTTTGAGAATTCAAAGTTGAAACCCAGACACCAACTAACAGTTCATTACATGCCTGTTGCATTCGTTGGGTGTCTGTTGCATTCGTTGCAGTTTACAGTGGAAAGATAAGGAGACCATGATAATGGTCTGTCGAAATATTTTTCATCACTTAGTAATCATTCTTAAGGAACTGACTGAGAAGAAATACTCTGTTAATATTCACTTCCAGACATTAAGAAATTTGAAGGCGAAAGTAGGAAAGGTTAGAGTCCGAGACACATTAAGTTTCTTAAATGGGTCCTGTTTCACTTTGACTGAAGTTCTTTAACTCATTGAAAAATTGTGAAATTACTCAGAAGAATTATGAACATGAGCAGAAAGAATTTCAGTTATGTCAGTTTAAGACCTTTGATTATTATTTGGTGCTGAACTCTGAAACAGATGAGAGGTTTTCAGCCACTGTCTCTATAGAACTGTGCAAAACATTGAAAGAGACCTATAAATTGATTGTTGGTAAGTACATATCTTTGCCCTCTCACTTGAGATACTCTCCTATTGAAATCAGGAGTAGAATTGGATGTCATTCATTCGCAGAAACAGAATAAATTGATCGAATGCTATATACGTGGATCAGTGTGGTCAGTTTACAAAGGTTGATAAACCATTGTTCAACCTGCATTTCGAGGGTGGGTTAGGTACACTAATAAATCTGAATAATAATCCGCTTTGGATAAGACAGTCATTTGCACCTACTAGAAAAGGACGTTAATTGTAAACAAACCTCTCTACATGAGCCTCCAAATTCTTGAAATTACTAAGAAGAAACTGTACCACTTATGTTTCAAGGCCTTGAAGCCACGTTATGGAGATGACGTGAAGTTACTGTACACTGATTCTCGTTCCTCAGTTCTTTCCTTTATATGAAGGGATTTGTACACTTAATTAAAGAGACAACCTTTAGTAAGCTATATGGACTTTTCAAGTTATGCGAGGGATCAACAATTGTCTGATGCTAGTAGAAAAGCTAGAATTGATGAAAATAAAGATGGCGATAAGAATATTACTGCATTTACAGATTTAAAACCTAAATTATAGTCTGTAAAAGTTGTGGAACTAAGGGGATCTTATCACCTTTCTCGCCATTGTTGCAGTTTCGAAATCAACACTGGCACTTTTAAGTTTCTATAACAGATAGAGACAATTATAGGTCTTCAGGATAAAGTCACCCAGATACACCAGATATTCCTAGAAAGAAGCAGAAGCTTAGCGTGAACCAACTCCATTCACTTATTATGAACACATTTTGAAAACAATTTTTTAGGATGAATTCAAAATTTATGTTGGATTATAAAGATGTAAATACATGCACTTTTCTATGATTTTGAATTCAGTAATGTGTGTAAATGTGATGTAAGCAAAATTAGGAGTAAGATAAACTTTTACCTAATGAAGATGTAGAAACAATTTGTATTTAATGAAGATGCGTTTAATAAAGATTTATCATACAGAGAAAAGCAAAAACTAAGAACAGTAAATAAATATTAAGGTAATTTCCTACAAATTAATGTAGAGGTAACGAAGATAATTAAAAACTTCAGTAAGATATGGAGGAAAAACATTGAAGCCGAAGTATGAATGGTAAAGTTATGGAGTCAGTCTAACAAAATGTAATGAAATACTGAAAAATAAAGGAATATGTGTGTTTTAAACCCACAATTTAATTGTGTCTAGTCAAGCAGCTATGTGGGTAGGCGCAGGAGGGTGCGAGGGTGTGGTAGACCCCTTGGACAGGCGCAGGAGGGTGCGAGGGTGTGGTAGACCCCTTGGACAGGTGCAGGAGGGTGCGGCAGACCACTTGGACAGGCGCAGGAGGGTGCGGCAGACCCCTTGGACAGGCGCAGGAGGGTGCGGCAGACCCCTTGGACAGGCGCAGGAGGGTGCGGCAGACCCCTTGGACAGGCGCAGGAGGGTGCGGCAGACCCCTTGGACAGGCGCAGGAGGGTGCGGCAGACCCCTTGGACAGGCGCAGGAGGGTGCGGCAGACCCCTTGGACAGGAGGCCATTCGATAGAGAGACCTACTGAGCATACAAGAGGCACTATAGTGAAGGAGATCACTCTGTGAGGAGAGAGATCATACAGATATTCGTACTACTGCTACTTCCCATTGCTCTAGGCGCTGTAGGACCCCTACGGATTTAACGCTTTCCCATGAATATATTGATAATTCAGTCATATTTTTTTGTGATGACCCTGAGCACTAATAAAATATTTTTCAATGTCGTTCTTATAGCAACACTTGGTAACGAGCAGCTATTCAATAAATGTTCATCGTCGTTATATTTTTAATAACAAAACGGACAGTAAACTATCAAATAGTTCTATGATATTTATTGAGGCAAAGATGACGCTGAATTACTGTTCCATCAAGTATTTTTAGACATATAAATTTAGAAGCCAAGAGCTAAATCTCAGATTGTTTTGATTTTTTTTTTATATTATAGTGCCATTTTGTGTGAATGCAGCCAATAACTGTAGACTAACACTCAGATACCTTTTGCTGGTAGGTTCGTAGAGCACGAAATAGCGGTTTTGTCTACGTATTTCTCCTCCCAACGACGCTTCCCCCATAACAGTCTTTTAATACCGAAATGTCCAGTTTACTGCTCGGGTGAACTTGGAAAACAGGTGTAAGACTTGTCCACAGGTGTAAGACATGTCCACAGGTGTAAGACATGTCCACAGGTGTAAGACATGTCCACAGGTGTAAGACATGTCCACAGGTGTAAGACTTGTCCACAGGTGTAAGACTTGTCCACAGGTGTAAGACTTGTCCACAGGTGTAAGACTTGTCCACAGTGTAAGACTGTCCACAGGTGTAAGACTTGTCCACAGGTGTAAGACTTGTCCACAGGTTAAGACTTGTCCACAGGTGAAGACTGTCCACAGGTGTAAGACTGTCCACAGGTGTAGACATGTCCACAGGTGTAGACATGTCCACAGGGTAGACATTCCCCAGGTGTAAGACTGTCCACAGGTGTAAGCTGTCCACAGGTGTAAGACATGTCCAGCAGGTGTAAGATGTCACAGGTGTAAGACTGTCACAGGGGTAGACTTGTCCACAGGTGTAAGACTTGTCCACAGGTGTAAGACTTGTCCACAGTAAGACTGTCACAGGTGTAAGACTTGTCCCAGGTAAGACGTCCACAGGTGTAAGACTTGTCCACAGGTTAAGACTTGTCCACAGGTGTAAGACTGTCCCAGGTGTAGACTGTCCACAGGTGTAAACTGTCCAGGTGTAAGACTTGTCCACAGGTGTAAGACTTGTCCACAGGTGTAAGACTGTCCACAGGTGTAAGACTTGTCCACAGGTGTAAGACTTGTCCACAGGTGTAAGACTTGTCCACAGGTGTAAGACTTGTCCACAGGTGTAAGACTTGTCCACAGGTGTAAGACTTGTCCACAGGTGTAAGACTTGTCCACAGGTGTAAGACTTGTCCACAGGTGTAAGACTTGTCCACAGGTGTAAGACTTGTCCACAGGTGTAAGACTTGTCCACAGGTGTAAGACTTGTCCACAGGTGTAAGACGTGTCCACAGGTGTAAGACTTGTCCACAGGTGTAAGACGTGTCCACAGGTGTAAGACGTGTCCACAGGTGTAAGACGTGTCCACAGGTGTAAGACGTGTCCACAGGTGTAAGACGTGTCCACAGGTGTAAGACGTGTCCACAGGTGTAAGACTTGTCCACAGGTGTAAGACTTGTCCACAGGTGTAAGACTTGTCCACAGGTGTAAGACTTGTCCACAGGTGTAAGACTTGTCCACAGGTGTAAGACTTGTCCACAGGTGTAAGACTTGTCCACAGGTGTAAGACTTGTCCACAGGTGTAAGACTTGTCCACAGGTGTAAGACTTGTCCACAGGTGTAAGACTTGTCCACAGGTGTAAGACTTGTCCACAGGTGTAAGACTTGTCCACAGGTGTAAGACTTGTCCACAGGTGTAAGACTTGTCCACAGGTGTAAGACTTGTCCACAGGTGTAAGACTTGTCCACAGGTGTAAGACTTGTCCACAGGTGTAAGACTTGTCCACAGGTGTAAGACTTGTCCACAGGTGTAAGACTTGTCCACAGGTGTAAGACTTGTCCACAGGTGTAAGACTTGTCCACAGGTGTAAGACTTGTCCACAGGTGTAAGACTTGTCCACAGGTGTAAGACATGTCCACAGGTGTAAGACTTGTCCACAGGTGTAAGACTGTCCACAGGTGTAAGACTGTCCACAGGTGTAAGACGTGTCCACAGGTGTAAGACTGTCCACAGGTGTAAGACTTGTCCACAGGTGTAAGACTTGTCCACAGGTGTAAGACTTGTCCACAGGTGTAAGACTTGTCCACAGGTGTAAGACTTGTCCACAGGTGTAAGACTTGTCCACAGGTGTAAGACTTGTTATTTGTTGCATTCATAATACAACAAAAAATTAGAGAGTCATTCGCCACCCAGCTCTGGTCGTATGCGGCGCTCTGACCTGACCCCTGGTGGTACTCGACTACAACTTGGTTTTCAGTCAAACATGGCAGCAGCCGGAAGACGACGACTGAACACTGTCTGCATAGACTTAGTGATGGGTGTTCTACACCCAGCTACGGCCGGGACTGTCTTACCTACTATTCTGAGAGACGTTTATGGTATTGACACTGGATTTTTACGGCGTAGCGTTGAATGGGATCAACAGGGTCTTCGTGAAACTTCTGACTGCTGAGGTGTACGAGAGGATTGTTGACAGTCATCAAGATAAGGTGTATACCGTACATGCAGGCCTACAAGTCCGCCTGAAGGATGTGTCAAGAACTTACACGTGGGTACGTGTTAAGAATGTCCCATTTGAGTGTGATTCTGTGGACATCAGTGACGTCTTCAGCGCATACGGGATAATTCATGCAGCTACCCCAGGGAAGTGGAGTGAGGGCCCATTGGTGGGGCTTTTTGAGGCGTCTTTCTCCTTAAAGATGACTCTCAGGCATCCCATTCCGTCTTACGTTGTCTTGTCTGAATTCAGAACACAGGTGTATGTCACCTACATGGGGCAACGTAGGACCTGTAGATTGTGCGGTGCCTATGATCATGTAGCTGCAGAATGTATGAAGAGGACGGTCCCACGAGTGGATGCGGAACACCGTGGAAGGGCAGTGCAGGTGCTTGGAGGTGTGCAGGAGGCAGCAGAAACGAGGGAGAAACAACCGAAACTATGGAGTGAAATAGTTGAGGGCTCAGCGGAAGTGTGTCAGACGCTGACAAAGGAATCGGTGCCACTGGTGGATATCAGCTGGTGAGGGCCCTGAGGTGGATAAGCCCCTGGAGAAAGTGCTACAGGATATGTTGGATGATCCATTGCCAGTGTTGAGTGTAGGCACCAATGATGGTTTAGAGAACACTGTGGATATGGTGGAAGGATTGGCGAGTGTAAGTTTGGAGGAACAAATTTTGGTGAAGGAAACGGTGCAGGTGGAGGTACATCAGTCTGAGAGTGCAGGTAGTGTGGAAGTGGTGCATAGGACCCGTAAGAGGTCAGGCACATCGTCTGAGTGTGAGGATGTGTTAACCCCGGCGCAGAAGACTTGTAAAAAAAACTTTGGAGGAAGTTGCAAAGAAGGACTTAGGAGTGTTGGAAGATAGGGGACATGTCAAGGGAGGGAAGCAGGTGGGTAAGTTAGTAGGTAAAGGGAAGTCAGGTTCGCAGCTTCCACCTAGGCCAAAGGGCAAATCCTTGTCTTTGCTTTCAGGTTTTTAACAATTAACGTAAATGGGTTGAGAGATGAAATTAAGAGGGCGTGGGTAGAGTGTACGCTTAGACGGTATGGTGTGACTGTTGTTTTTATACAGGAACATAACTATAGGTGTGGACGGGAGTTACGTTTGGAGGGATATAAGGTGTTTGCAGGATCGTCGACTAGGTTAAAGGGTGGGGTGGCGGTAGCAGTGTCGGTGTCAAGCCCTTTTAAATTATTGGCGTGGGAGGAGTGTGGGGGGTAGGATAGTAAGAGTGGAGGGTGAGTGGGGGGTGAGGGTTTGTTTCCTAGGGATTTACATGCCAGCGGAGAATTCTAGACAGGTGAAAATGGATTTCGTGAGGGAGTATATGATTTATGCTTGTAGGGATTTGCCGGGCATCGCGGTTGTCGGGGGTGATTTCAATTGCGTCATTAGAGAAAGGGATGTTGAGCCTAGGGGTGGGGGGTGTGTGTTGGCGGCTTTGCGAGATTTACTTAGATGTGCGGGGCTGAGAGACGTGGTTGGGGTGGGAGGAGTGGGGGAGCATACTTTTGTTCGGAAGGGGTATGGGGCAAGGCTGGACCGCTTTTATGTAACGGGGAGTGTAGTGGTGTGTAGGGTTCAATATTTAGATGTAGGTTTCACAGATCACAGGGGAGTTTTAGTGGAGGTGGATTGGGAGGGCGTGGCTCGGTGGTTTCAGGGTTACTGGAAATTAAATGTTCAGTTATTAAGGGGTGAGGACAAAAGGGTTGAGTTCAGTGATTGGTGGAGTAGGATATGAAAGGGGGGACCGGGTGAGGAAGGTTTGGTGGATTGGTGGGTAGCTGTTGGCAAGCCGCGCATACGAGCTTATTATCAGAGATTGGGTAAAGAGGAGGCAGGTTGGCGTTTTGGTATACAAAATTACATAGAGGGGTTGTTGCAAGAATGTTATATAAAAGGAGGACACAGGATGACTGAGGAGATTAGGGCTTTGAAGGACAGGTTGGTGGGTATACAGAATGAGAGGTTCGGGGCATGTAGGCTGAAAGCTGGAATGGATGATGTGTTATGGGGAGACGTTCCCTCCAAATATGTGTTGGGGAAGTGTAGGACACGCAGGGATAGGATGACTGTGGAGTATTTGGAGGTGGAAGAGCGTTTGGAGAGCTACGAGAAGGGTATGAAGATTCGAAGCACAGAAGGAATGAATGTATACGTGGACAAGTGGTACGCAAAACATATGGGTAGTGTGGGGGTTGGTGGGGGGGAAAGAGGTTTACTTATGGGGGGGATTGTGGAGAGATTGGAAAGGGGTGATAGGGAATGTTTGGGGGGAATAATTAGTGAGCAGGAGGTGTGGGAGGCTGTGGATGGTCTAAGTAAGGGTAAAGCGCCAGGAATAGCAAATGAGTTTTATAAAGAGAATTGGGATGTACTAAGGGATTGTTTGGTGGGAGTGATGAATTGTATGAAAGGGGCAGGGGTGATGGGGAGGGATATGGGAATGGGAGTAGTGGTATTGGTGAGGAAGGCGAAGGTGGGTGATACGTTAGGTAATTATAGACCGTTAGTCCTCATGAATACAGATTATAAAATATTTGCGAAGATTTTAGGCAATAGATTAAAGCGAGTACTAGGAGTGATCGCAGAGGGGCAGGGGGGGATTCCGGGTAGGAGTGTGGTGAGAGGTCACGAGCGTATTCGGGAGTGCATTGAAAGGGGGGTAGGGGAAGGGATACAAGCTTTGGATTGGAAAGGAGCATATGACAGTGTGGAACGGGAGAGTCTGTTTGAGATTATGGAGCGACAGGGTTTTGGTGTGGAAGTGATAAGTTGGGTGAGGGCTTTGTATAAAGGGGCTTGTGTGTGGGTACAAGTGAATGACAGGTTGGGGAACGTGGTGCAGATGGAACGAGGTCTGCGGCAGAGTTGTCCTCTGTCACAGATCTTGTTCGCATGTTTGCAGGATCCTTTATATAGATTAGTGGGGGATGGGGTAGAGCAAGGAAGGGGGGAGAGGGAATCACTAACATCGTGGGGTACGTTGATGACACCACGGTGCTAGTGTGTCAAGAGGTGGGTTTGGCGCGGGTGGGAACGATCATAGGCTTATTCTGTAGGGCAACGGGGATGTTGGTGAATGGAGCAAAGTCTAAACTGATGGAGGTGGGTTCTTGGGTGGGAGGGAGGTTGGGGCAGAGGTATGGCTGGAATGTAGTGTACAGTGTGAAAATTTGCGGTATAGTGTACATGAGGGATCGGATAGGTGCTAGGGAGATAAATTCGAGTCAGGTGGTGAAGAGAGCGAAGGAGCGTATGAATGGCTGGCGAGTAGGAGAGCTTACTTTGAGGCAGAGGGTTATTGCAGTAAATACTATGATTTATAGTAAGATTTGGTATGTGGTGACTATTTATCTTTTATTAAATAGAGATGTGAAAGAATTGGAGGGCAGAGTGTTTAAGTACATTTGGGCGAATGGTAGACACTGGCTGAGGAAAGATATAGTGCGAAAGAGGGTTGCCTTGGGTGGGTTGGGTCTGATATAGTTGGAAAGAAGGTTGTTATGTGTGTATGTTAAACGTTGTTTGGTGAGGAGGGATGGATTAAAGGGGCATGGGGAGGACGGGGTGGGGGGGTGTTGCGGGAGGTGAGTGAATGGTGGGAGGGTAGGGATTTAGTATATTGTAGGGATTGGCTAAGGAGAATGTTGGTTATGTCGGAGCCGCAAAAGTTGCGGGTTTCGGTTATGATGCGGTTAGGTGTTGAGGAGGTGGTGGAAGGGGTGGCGCTTTATCCGATTTATGATTGGGTGGGGATTTGGGAGGGGTTCAAGGGTTTGATGTTGAAGGGAAGGGACCGTGAGCAGATGTACAGATTCTTACATGGAGCAGTTTCGTCACAGGAGGTATTATTTAGAATGGGTTTAGTGAAAGATGGTAGGTGTGAGACGTGTGGATTGCTAGAGTCAGTGTTGCATGGGGTATATTTTTGCGAGGCTCTGGATAGGGTACGCGGGTGGATGAGGGGGTGCTCAGAAAACTAGGGGGGGGGGAGTTCCGTTGTTGCATGCATTGTTTCTGGATTTCGGGGGTGAGTAATAGGGATAAGGGAGGGTTATTGTATTGTATGGTGGACTTTGTGTGTGTGTGTCGTGGAAACTGAGGAAGTGGGTATTGCGGAAAGGGTTAGGGCAATGGCTGCTTGTATGTACTGTACCAAGTGTAGGAATCGTATGTTATATGGGAAGGGTTGGGAGGCCACCTTTTCGGAGGCTTATAGGAATTTGAGTGTTAGGGAATTATTGGAGGCATGGTAGGGGTTTAAATGGGCTTGACCTGCTGGTGGGTAGTTGGGGGGGCATGTATGTGTTTGGGTGTGACAATATAGGTGAGCTAGGGGTGTGACTCTGTTGAGGGGGGTGGGGAATGGGGGGTAGACGGGTGACGGTACGGGAGTTTCGGATGGTTGCATGTGGAAGGAAGTAGGGGGGGGGGTGAAGAGGTAGTTCAGGGGTTGGGCAAGGTTTTGGCCTGGGTTTCTGGAGCCGGGGGAGGTTTTTGAGTGTATGTGGAATGAGGTTTTAGTGTTTTACCTGTGGTATGTTCAGGTACTGAAACATGTGTAGAGTTCCATAGATTTACAGTGGTATGATCACTGGTGTGGTGAGTCTGATAAAGACATATATGCTATTTGTTAGTGGTTAGAGCTTACGGTTGTAAGCTTTATAAGTGGTATGGTTGGCCTTGTTGCTGCATAATTGCGTGAATTAATGTCGTGTCTTTATTGTACATTATTTCCTGTACAAGGGCGTTAGACCTTGTATCGAGGTGTATAAGAAACATTTGCATGTGTGGGTAGGTGTGTATATTGTGTACTTAGGTATACGTGTTCTGAGAACGGGTTTATTGTCCTTTGTCGAGGGCAGGATATCAGGAGGTATGTATTATGTTTGTACACCTGTTTAAAAATTTAGTATATTGGTGTTGTAATGTTGTAAGTTGCAATTTTGGTATGTATGACGCCTCAAACAGTGTATAATTGAGGTTGGGTAGGGGGATTGCCCCCTTGGTTCACTTTGTGTTTGGGTTTAGTCCCAACTGGTATCGGGGTTTTCTTCAAGGCCGGGTGTTCTAGTGCGGCTTTACTTGTATTGGGGGTAATTGTTATACATACGGTGTTTTGAATTTTCTTAAAGGTATCAGTGGTAGGTACCTTCTTATTTTTGGGATTATTGTTGTATGGCTAAATTTTAGTATTAGGTTTAATGTTAATACATTCATTAATGTAATGTCACATTTTGTAAATTGATGATGTATGGTATAGGGGTTGGGGTATGTGACATAATATTATTGCAGGTGCAGGATTGGTTGTTTATGTTGAAAGCACCAAGGGCAATGTTCGTTAGGGGATTAAGATTTACGGTTTTGTTTTTGGCATGTTTTTTATATGCATTTTATGTATATAAAGTGGTCCCTCGGTTTTCGTGCATCTCCAAACTCGAACATTTATGTAAGTGTATTTTCGTAAGTGCTGTTGCTGAAATAGACTAACCTACGTGACATTATTTCTTAAGGAAGTAAATTCGTTCGGTAATGGCACTTGAGCAGCATTCTGGAACGAATTTTCGGCGAAAACCGAGGGACCACTGTATTGGCAAAATAATAAAATGTAAAAAAAAAAATAAAGAGAAGATCGGACACATTCTGCAGAAAAAGTTCTTAGAACTGATACTCAGTACCTCTAAGATATTTCTGAAAATATATTTAGATACATATATAGTGGGCTCTAAATTGCCAAAGAGACATAACTAGATTAAAAAAAAAAAGACTTTGACCAGGAAGCAAAATACGTCATGAGGTATAGGATAAATAATATAAGGCTGTATCTAGGACAGGCTATGTAGGCCTACGGAACTAGAGCAGCAGCATTTTGATTCATCATATTCTCAAAAGAAAAGTTTGACCTTAGGCCTGATAGAGAACGAGCATGCATTCCACAGGAATAATTATGATTATTAAATGCCAGAGCTCAGCAAATAAGTAACTTAGGACGAGGTGTCTTCTAACACAGCCTCTATCCTGCCTACCCCGCCCATCCCCTTCCCATACCCCCCACCAATCCCTCCTCCATTCCACACCTTCCCTTCCTCAACTCCCGCCCGAAAATAAAAACTGTCGACTAAAATTATGCATTTTTTTTATATATTTTTTTTAAGTCTTGCACCAAAACTAGTATAGCATCCTGTCTTAGCTGCGCTCTACGTTTCACATCACAGCTTAATCTAAACTACCACAATGTATGACCACAAGCATCTAAACTACCACAATGTATGACCACAAGCATCTAAACTACCACAATGTATGACCACAAGCATCTAAACTACCACAATGTATGACCACAAGCATCTAAACTACCACAATGTACAGTCACAAGCAACAAAGCTACCACAATGTATAGTCACAAGCAACAAAGCTACCACGCTATCACAATGTTCAGATACAAAGCTACCACAATGTACAAACACAATAAAGGTACCACAATGTACAAACACAATAAAGGTACCACAATGTACAAACACAAAGCTCCCACAATGACAAACACATAAAGGTACCACAATGTACAAACACAATAAAGCTACCACAATGTACAAACACAATAAAGGTACCACAATGTACAAACACAATAAAGGTACCACAATGTACAAACACAATAAAGCTACCACAATGTACAAACACAATAAAGTACCACAATGTACAAACACAATAAAGGTACCACAATGTACAAACACAATAAAGCTACCACAATGTACAAACACAATAAAGCTACCACAATGTACAAACACAATAAAGCTACCACAATGTACAAACACAATAAAGGTACCACACTACCAGCGTTTACATATAAAGATATTCTGATTATATAAAAACCACGTAGATTCAATTATTGAAGTTATTATCTCCAGGGAGCGGAAACTCAGGAGTTACAATTCCTCCGTAAGGCAACAAGGAAATATGACACAGAGTTAATACATATAAGAACATAAGAAAGGAGGAACACTGCAGCAGGTCTGTTGGCCCATACTAGGCAGGTCCTTCACATTCCATCCCACTAAGATATTTGTTCAACCCAATCTGCAATGCTACCTAAGAAATAAGCTTTGATAATTCTATTTACTCATGTGCAATTCCCACTCAAATCCAACCCCTCTCACTCATAAATTTATCCAACCTAAATTTAAAACTACCCAAGGTCCTTGCTTCAATAACCCTACTAGGCAGACTGTTCCACTCATCAACTACCCTATTTCCAAACCAATACTTTCCTATATCCTTTCTAAATCTAAACTTATCTAACTTGAATCCATTATTGCGGGTTCTCTCTTGGAGAGATACCCTCAAGACCTTATTTATATCCTCTTTGTTAATACCTATTTTCCACTTGTATACCTCGATCATGTCTCCCCTCATTCTTCGTCTTACAAGTGAATGTAATTTAAGGGTCTTCAATCTTTCTTCATACGGAAGATTTCTAATGCTATGTATTAATTTAGTCATTCTACGCTGAATGTTTTCTAACGATTTAAAATCCATTCTGTAATATGGAGACCAGAACTGAGCTGCGTAATCTAGGTGAGGCCTTACTAACGATGTAAAGCTGTAATATAACCTCTGGACTTCTGTTGCTTACACTTCTTGATATAAATCCCTGTTACGGGTATACCCTTGACCAACATTTTATATTGTGTGTAATTTTATCAATGGTATATTGGAGATATTTCCGTTATTAGCTAAAACGAAAATGTCTTACTTTATACTATTATTTGATTTAGCTATGATGTAGGTAGGATGTTACATTGTAATTTTGTTTTACAATGTTAGACCATTTTACTGTGGTGTTCATGTAGTGTGAGACCACTAGTCATACTGCCGGTTACCTGTTTAGGTAGTGGCCGGTCTCCCCTCCCTCAGTCACGTGACCTACATGACGTCGTTTCATCAAACATTGACGATCGTCAGTAGGTTCACACATCCACTCCTGACCAGGAGTAGGTTCACACAGCCACTCCTGACCAGGAGTAGGTTCACTGACTTTCACAAGAGTAGTCATACGCTCTTCGGAAGTTATTCCACCTTTAAGAGGGTTTGTTAAGTCCCTAGTATGGTTTAAAAATTGTCTATTCATCCACGACTTAGGGTGATAGCTTGTATTAGCCGAGCTTTGGTCAGTATTCTGAATTATTGTCTCAAGAAAATGTATTTGATGTTTCAATTGATATTTTATACTTCTCTGCCTTTATTGAGGCAATAGTCTCAGTTATTGTATTGCGAAACTTTAATGTAAAATATTATTTGTATAAAACTCATGTCAATGAGTATGATTATTGTACAGAAACAAGTAAAGTCATAGGTCGACTGTTTTCGAATAAAGTGTATCATGATGTATTACACTGCAATAGAGATAACTTTATACCATACACTGAATAATTATATGAATTCTTTTATATTAAATATCTCAAATTTTACTTGCTTGGGTCAATCTCCTAAAAATTACCCTAATACTATAATGATTTTCTCTAACGATGAAACAATCAAAGCTTAATTAAATAACTTGTTACGACGGGGCAAAACAGGCTAATAAATGAGGCCCTGATCGTAACAATCCCAGTAATATGTTTGCCTTATTACGTACGCTTAGGCATTGCTGTCTTGGTTTAAGGTTGCTGCTTACCATAACACCCAAGTCATTTTCGCAATCTGTATGGCTAAGTTCTACGTTATTTAACTTATAAATGCTTGGGTTATGGACACTCCCGAGCTTCAGAACCTTGCATTTATCTACATTGAACAGTATCTGCCCCTTTTCTGACCAGGAATTGAGTCTGTCTAAATCCTCCTGAAGTTCCCTAACATCTACGTTTGAATCAATTATCCTACCTATCTTCGTGTCGTCGGCGAATTTGCTCATATCACTAGTAATTCCCTCATCAAGGTCATTGATATATATTATAAACAACAACGGGCCTAAGACTGATCCCTGTGGAACACCACTTGTTACAGATCGCCACTCGGATTTAACCCCATTTATGCACACTCTCTGCTTCCTATTGGTGAGCCATGACTCGATCCATGACAGCACTTTTCCCACAATGCCATGAGCTGCCACTTTCTTTAACAGTCTCTGGTGCGGTACTCTATCAAAAACCTTACTAAAATCTAAATAAACAATATCGAATTCTTTATCATGGTCAACAGCCTCAAAAGCTTTACTAAAGAAGGTTAATAAATTAGATAGGCAGGAACGCCCCCTCGTGAATCCATGCTGAGTATCATTAATCAAATTATGGTTATCAAGATGGCTTCTAATAATATCAGCTATAACTGACTCTAGTAATTTGCCTACAATTGAGGTCAGGTTTATTGGGCGGTAATTTGACGGTAATGACTTGTTCCCTGTTTTAAAAATAGTAATTACATTAGCCATCTTCCACATATCAGACACTACACCTGTTTGAAGAAATAAATTAAAAATGTTAGATATTGGTTCACAGAGTTCCATTTTGCATTCCTTAAGAACCCTTGCAAAAAGCTCATCAGGACCCGGCGATTTATTTTGTTTCAGTCGGTCTACTTGTTTCATAACCATTTCGCTAGTGACTGTGATATTACATAATTTATCTTCTTTAGGGACACTATAAAAATTAATTATTAGGATATTATTAGAGTCTTCCTGTGTGAAAACCGAGAGAAAATAATTATTAAAAATAGAGCACATATCATTCTCCTTGTCAGTAAGATGCCCAGAGTTATTTTTAAGGGGACCTATCTTATCCTAACTTTTTTTCTATAAACCTGGAAAAAACTTTTTGGGTTAGTTTTTGAATCCCTAGCAACTTTAATTTCATAGTCCAGTTTAGCTTTTCTTATACCCTTTTTAACGTCCCGCTTAATGTCGGTATACTGATTTAAAAGATGACCCTCACCTCTATTTATGCGCCTATAAATCCTTTCTTCTGCCCTAAAAGATATAGAAGCCTATTATTCATCCATTTTGGGTCATTTCTACTTGATCTAATTTCTTTATATGGGATAAATGTTCTTTGGGCAGCCTGTATAGTGTTAAGAAAACTGTCATATTGACAGCTCTCTTCGTTACCCCAGTCCACAGTTGATAAGTGTTCTCTAAGCCCATTATAATCTGCTAAGCGAAAGTCTGGGACTGTTACTGAATTATCCCTACTATCATACATCCATTCAATGCAAAAGGTAATTGACTTGTGGTCGCTTGTGCCGAGTTCCTCTGTAATTTCTAAATTATTAACAAGGGATTCCTTGTTTGCCAGAACCAAGTCAGGTAGGTTATTTCCCCTTGTAGGTTCTGTCCCAAACTGCTTCAAAAAACAATCCTGAACTACTTCTAAAAAGTCGTTAGATTCTAAATTCCCTGTCAAGAAATTCCAGTCAATCTGACTAAAGTTAAAGTCCCCTAGAATTACTACGTTATCGTGCCTTGTGGCCTTAACAATTTCCTCCCAGAGTAGTTTCCCTTGTTCTCTATCTAAGTTTGGAGGACGATATATTACGCCTAAAATAAATTTTTCACACCCCTCTGAAAATTCTATACAGACAGACTCTGTATGTAATATTTCAGACTTTATGCCCGTTTTTTATGCAACAATTTAAATGATCACAGACAGAGTGCCACCCCACCCCCCTTCCCGATACTTCTGTCTACTTGGAACAATTTAAAACCCTGGATGTGACATTCAGCAGGCATGTCCCGACTTTTCATATTAAACCACGTCTCAGTTATTGCAAAACATCAATATTACCCGCACTAGCAACTAATCTCAACTCGTCCATCTTATTTCTAGCACTACGACTATTAGTGTAATATACATATAAAGACCCCCCTTTCTCTTTACCCTTCCTGCTCATTTCTGTTTTTTCCACTATACCTATTACTATCCTTGTCACCTAGTGCCACTGACTTTCCAATATCCACCTTATTCTGCCTATTACTAGTCCACCTAGAATTCATAAAATTACTGTACTGGGACTTCACTGTTTTTCCCAAATAACCCATACCATTAACGTTTTCTAGTTTAAAGCCCTAACAGCTCCCTCCACTGCAGTTGCCAGTGCCCCCACCCCAGACCTACATAAGTGAACCCCATCCCTGGCATACATGTCATTTCTGCCATAGAAGAGGTCCCAGTTGTCAATGAATATTACTGCATTTTCCTTACAGTATTTGTCCAGCCAGCAATTAACACTAATTGCCCTGGACAACCATTCATTTCCAACTCCTCTCCTTGGCAAAATGCCACATATGACAGGGTTCCCACCCTTCTTCCTAATTCTGTCTATTGCTGACCTATAGCTGCTAATCAGGTCCTCACTCCTACGTCTGCCAACATCATTGCCTCCAGCACTGAGACAGATAATAGGATTGCTCCCATTACTTCTCATGATGTCGTCCAGACGGCTAACAATATCCTCCATCCCAGCCCCAGAAAAGCAAACCCTCTGTCTCCTACTTCTATCTTTCAAGCAGAAGGCTCTATCCATGTACCTAATCTGACTGTCCCCAACAAGAACAATGTTCTTACCTTCCTTGGTGTCGTTCGTCGTGATGTTCCCAGTAGTCGACTCGCATTCATTGGGTAACACAGAGAATCGGTTAGATGTTTCCACAACAGTTTCCTGGATCTTCGTTGATTCTACCTCTCCATCCGTCCTCTTGAACCTTAACTTTGTCCCATGCATTCCAGCCACTGTCCAGGTTCCTTTCTTGGCTTGAGGATTCTCAACAGGAGGATTACTACGAATCCTCTTGTTTTCCTCAGTCAGTCGCTGTATCTTAAGCTTAGCTACCCTCAGTTCTTCCTTCAGCTGCTGGTAGAGTAGCTCAAGAGAGAGACATTGTTCAGATTCACAGAGAGCACACAAGACACGTCTTCACAGAGCTAAGTAGAGGGAAATTACTGCAAAAATTATATAACCAAAAATTCGAAAAAGTAAAATGGCTAATGTTTTGTGCATGTGTAAATTCTTCAAGAGTTGAGTATGACGCCTACACACCCTGTGCTCTGTTTAAAATTATATATAATACTGAATACTTGAAGAGTAAGACACATATCCAAGAGTTGGGCATTTTTATTGTTGACTGAAACGATCCCTCTCTAGTATCTAGCTTGTTTCTAGTTACGTAACTGTGTGTCAGTTATAATTCTGGTCCAGTTATCTCGTAAATTATGTGGCTTCTCAATAGAGCTTTTGGATTACAACTGGATGAATACATACCAACCAAATGATAGTTGAGATCTTTAATAACAAAGGTGTCTAGGTGATAGTATTCACAGATAATTTGACTTGAATAACTGAGATAAATTTCTACAAAATTCATGGAGTATAGCTTATTATTCTCATATATCATTCTTATTCTGTACACTTTTTTACACAATTCAGTTTTACATACGGTGTTACAGTATTTTATCTTTGGATAAGATACTGTAAGATACTCTATATGTACCATCTTTTATGTTCCTATGATGAGATGTACTTATAAGTTTGAGTAATATGTGTGTGTGTGTGTGTGTGTGTGTGTGCGTGCGTGTGTGCGTGCGTGTGTGTGCGCGCGCGCGTGTGCGTGTGTGTGTGCGTGTGCTTGGTATGTGATCGGATTAATTCAAAATGTGACTGACAGCAACACGTCCCTGGATATCCTAACTTCTGGACCATCGTGGCAAACAGCTTGCTTTAACATGACGACCCTTTAGCCAAACAGCAATAATGCTCGAACAGCACAGCCTCAGGCAAGGAACAAGGAGACCAAAAACGGACCTAACAAGGGGCCATAAGCAAATCCTCCGTGAACAGGCATAAAACTCCCATATTACTGAAACTGAGTTCAGCAGTTCCAAATCTCCGACTGCGACAGTGCATAGATACCAAAACAATGTAGGATGAGAGTTGAACTCGGGACAAGAGATATAGAGTGTCTCATGACCCACAACCTTTTAAAATGTAAAATATAACTAAGTGTAAATAATGATCTGTAAATTGAGTTGCACAGAGTTATGAGGTGTATCTCCTGGCTCATCAACATAGACATACTCTACCAAACACAGAGTCTAAATAACGTGAGCTGAGAAGAACAGTATTCTCCCAGACAGAGCAGAGACGAGGAGGTGTTTCCTCCACGAGGAACAGCGAGAGACAGGCCCTGCAGATGCAACTTCTGGTAACTCGTACAGGCTTGTGCCTGGCACCAACTGCAAAACAAGTGGCCAGATAGTTTGCAGCGTTGGTAGCCAATTAAAATTCTTCACTGAAGTTCAGTGAGAGGTATAGTTGTTAAATCCTGCCTACATATATGAGCTAATAATATAAATCAAATAATACAAACCAAGAAATTTTCGTTTTAACTAAGGAAGAACATCACCAATATCTTAGATGAAAAAGCAACATATACATAATAATTATGGCGTATATTTCTGAGGACGCAACACCAACTGCTGCACACTTGTCTTGCTTATCACCTTTTGCTCAATCAGGGTCAGGAGAGGCAGCGTCAGGAGGGGCAGGGTCAGGAGGGGCAGGGTCAGGAGAGGCAGCGTCAGGAGAGGCAGCGTCAGGAGAGGCAGCGTCAGGAGGGGCAGGGGCAGGAGAGGCAGGGTCAGGAGGGGCAGGGTCAGGAGGGGCAGGGTCAGGAGGGGCAGGGTCAGGAGGGGCAGGGTCAGGAGGGCAGGGTCAGGAGGGGCAGGGTCAGGAGGGGCAGGGTCAGGAGGGGCAGGGTCAGGAGGGGCAGGGTCAGGAGGGGCAGGGTCAGGAGGGACAGGGTCAGGAGGGACAGGGTCAGGAGGGACAGGGTCAGGAGGGGAAGGGTCAGGAGGGGCAGGGTCAGGAGGGGCAGGGTCAGGAGGGGCAGGGTCAGGAGGGGCAGGGTCAGGAGGGGCAGGGTCAGGAGGGGCAGGGTCAGGAGGGGCAGGGTCAGGAGGGGCAGGGTCAGGAGGGACAGGGTCAGGAGGGGCAGGGTCAGGAGGGGCAGGGTCAGGAGGGGAAGGTTCAGGAGGGGCAGGGTCAGGAGGGGCAGGGGAATGAGCGGCAGTAAATGAGAACTCTCCTAAGCAGACTTCTCATTATGTTGTGCAGTGAGTGTGCTCGGTGATAACCTGCGTACAGTGTGGCTTCACATCCCTCACTCTCCCTCGTTCACTATTTGAAAGTTCATAATACTGTGACGACAGACTAATTTTTGTTTTAAAGTTTCATTATATATAGAGCTTCATCAAGTCAATAGAACATAGCTTGTACATCATCTGCGTCTTTCCTTCATTACTCCTCGTAGTTCCTTCGGCAAAAGTTTTCCAAGCAGCAGTTCTCAAAAAATATAACAATTTAAACTGATAATGTAAACCACAAGACAAGAAACACTCACAGTGAGTAGCGGTGTAGCATCCATCTGGCTCAGCTGACTTACTGAAAAAAAAAATGAAAAATTGAACATATGAAAATATAAATTTATGTAATAGAGTAAGGGTAATATGTCTTTTAGGTACGATCTGTAAGACACCTTGTTGGTGTGTGAGGTGGAAATTCTAATTTCAATTTACTCCTGTTTGAATATCAGCCTTCACGAGCAGTCTATATATTAATGAAATCACGAAACAAAGTGATTTGGAATCATTGTAGGATTGGTGGTCCAATGGTTAGAGCATCGTGAACGTTGTCTAGCATCCCACGGAGTGTGACAAGGTGACGCGGGATAGAGTCTCGGCCAGCCGCAGTTTAGTTAGTGATATATATGTAGTGCAGAATATGTAAAACTGGTCAATTAGTAAGAATTCATTTAAAATTAAGTCCATTCTAAAAAAAAATCTTATACGTTTAAAGATATATTTTTTCATTTATGTTAATGTAAAAAAATAATAATTTTGTACCAAAAGAACCTCAGAAAACGTATTTAACCTTATTATAATCATTTAATTTAGAATCCAACTAAATATATTATAGATAAGTTTACAGTAATTTAATAATAAATAAACACAATGAAATATATTGTTTTCGTTAGGTTCAGAATGATTTTTGAAAATTATTGAATACACAAATTTTCGCTTGACTTATTCGACAAGAAGAGCATTGCTATTTAGCCAAAATAGCGTTTTACCTATTCGGCACGACATTTTATATTTTATATATATATATATATATATATATATATATATTATATATATATATATATTATATATATAAAATGACGTAGGAGATTTAGCGGATATTGTCAGTGCATTAGGAGATAGTCCTGTGCAGGAAAATTTGGTGGTGGGGGAGGTTAGGGTATCCGCGCACAAAGAGGAGTGTGTTGACTGAATGGAAGTGACTGGAGAGACAAAGTGGTCAGTGGGGGGCGTCGGACAGCGACGATGTCCTTACGCCGGCCCAAAGAACATGCAAAAAGGCGTGGGTGGATGTGGCACGCAGGGGTAATGGAGGAGCGAAGGGATCAGATGGGGCTAAGGTAAAAAGGTAAGCCTTTCTAATATATTTAGGTGTTTAACGTTTAATGTAAATGGCCTTTGGGCTGAGGTGAAGCGTAAGGTGGGTGAAGGGGACTCTGAGACGGTATGCTGTTGATGTGTGTTGCTTACAAGAGCACAATTATAGGTTTGGCAGAGACTTGTTCTTGAAAGGTTATAGTGCGTATGCTGGGTGTTCTGGTAGATTATATATATATATATATATATATATATATATATATATATATATATATATATATATATATATATATATATATATATATATGTCGTCGATTAGGTAAAACTGGTGAATTAGCAAGAAGTCATTTAAAATTAAGTCCTTTCTAAAATTTTCTCTTATACGTTTAAAGATATATTTTTTTCATTTATGTTAATGTAAAAACTTATAATTTTGTACCAAAGAAACTTTGAAAACTTACCTAACCTTATTATAACAAGCGCAATTTAATTTAGCCTAACTCAACTAAATATATTTTAGATACGTTTACACTAATTAATTAATAAACAAACACAATGAAATATATTTTTTTCGTTAGGTTCAGAATGATTTTTGAGAAATTATTGCATACACAAATTTTCGCTTGACTTATATGGCAAGAAGAGCATTGCTATTTAAGCCAAAATCCCAAGTTTTACCTAATCGGCACGACATATATATATATATATATATATATATATATATATATATATACACTCATACCAGGAATATACCTATACCTAAATTCTACAGTTGGTATAGTTGTAGGTATTTGTGAGTTATCCATGCAAGTTATTTTTCACTATGACCAAAAAAAAAATATTCAACACACTCGCATGTAAAATTAACTAAAAATAAAAACTTTTAACATGAAAATGCTCAACACAAATAAATATAATTATTCCAAATTAAAACAACTAGCATTAGTTAAAATTACTTTTTTTTTTTTTTTAAACAGATCAATTTTACAGGCTAAGATGTGTTATCTGCCTCAGTTCATTTCAAAGCCGAACCCTATCTAAGGTGTACAACCATCCCCCAGGATGCGAGTCACACCAGCTGTCTAACACCCAGGTACCTATTTTCAGCTGGGTGAACAGGTGCAGCAGGTGTAAGGAAACTTACCCAACGCTTCCATCCATGCCGGGAATCGAAACACTGACACTCAGTGTGTGAGCTAAGTGTGCTGCAACCGAGCCACAAGACACTTCTGAAAGTTCCCCGAAATATCGACAGGCTCCCCAGTAATAATATAAATCGTCATTAACCTCCCAGCCCTCGTATGGGATGGACGTGCTGGTTCTGACTCCTGGTGACAACTTGGTGAAATAACCCATTTTCTGCAAAATGACGACTGGACTAAGGAAGAGAGTAAACACGGTGTGTGATGAGTTTATACGTGGCGCTATTTACCCCATGAATGCTGCTGTGGTGTTGCCGGATATCCTGAGGGATACATATGGCCTGGACAACGAGGAGATCTACAGAATAGCGTTAAATGGTGCTACACATATATTCGTGAAGATGGCAACACCGGGTGCGTACGACCGTGTCGTTGAGAAATACCAGGACATCCCGGTACTGGTAAATTCAAGTTTGGAGGTGAGATTAAAGTATGTGTTCAAGTATTATACTTGGGTTAGAATTCGTAATGTTCCATTTGAGGCTGATGATTTTGATGTCAGGCATGTTTTCCAAGATTACAGAATTATACATGCAACAACAGTGGGCAGGTGGACTGAGGGCCCCTACGTGGGACTTCTAGAGGGCTCCTACACCCTGAAAATGACGATCCGGAGGCCTATTCCATCTTATGTCGTCCTGCCCGATTTTAAAACGCAGGTGTATGTGACATATGCAGGACAAAGGCAAACCTGCAGGATTTGTGGTTCGTACAAATATATGGCTGCAGTATGCGAGAAATGACGAGTTCAACAACCAAGCGGCAGGACTGTGGTAGGGGTGATGGCTGAGGAGCCAAGTAAGGGTGTGGAGTATGGGGTTGTGGCCCCTAATGGAGCATGGAGTGACATTGTGGATGGCACGGGAGAGGCGTGACTAACTTTGCCTGCAGAGACGCAGGAGACTGTAGGTGTGGGGTCTAAGAACCAGCGTGTGACATTGGACATAAGAATGGAGTTGCCTATCCAAGATGTGATAAAGGGACTGATGGACAGTCCCCTGGAAGAGGTGTCTGTGGACGGTGGTCTTAATGACGTAGGAGATTTAGCAGGTATTGTCAGTGCATTAGGAGATAGTCCTGTGCAGGAAGGTTTGGTGGTGGGGGAGGTTAGGGTATCCGTGCACAAAGAGGAGAGTGTTGACTGCATGGAAGTGACTGGAGAGACAAGAAAGCGGTCAGTGGGGGCGTTGGACAGCGACAATGTTCTTACGCTGGCCCAAAGAACATGCGAAAAGGCGTGGGTGGATGTGGCATGCAGGGGTAATGGAGGAGCGAAGGGATCGGATGGGGCTAAGGTAAAAAGGTAAGCCTTTCTAATATATTTAGGTGTTTAACGTTTAAAGTAAATGGCCTTTGGGCTGAGGTGAAGCGTAGGTGGGTGAAGGGGACTCTTGAGACGGTATGCTGTTGTGTGTTTCTTACAAGAGCATAATTATAGGTTTAGCAGAGACTTGTTCTTGAAAGGTTATAGTGTGTATGCTGGGTGTTCTGGCAGACTAAAGGGTGGGGTTGCAATAGTGGTAAAAAGAGACCAGCCCATTTAGGTTGATGAAATGGGAGGAGAGGGATGGGGAAGAATTGTGATGGTGGATGGGGCGTGGGGGGAGGTAAGGGTGTGTTTCATAGGGGTGTACATGCCTGCCGATAGTACTAGGAGGATAAAAGAAGATTTTGTGAGGGAATTTTTTGTTTACCATATGGGAGGATTACCGGTGGTAACTATAATGGGAGGGGATTGGAATAGTGTCATAAGGAAGAAGGACGTTGAACTGAGGGGGGCGGGATGTGTGCTGGGTGTACTAAGGAAAGTTCTGGGTAATGCGGGGATGGTAGATGTGGTGGGGGGGAGGTTGGCAGGTGGAACACACCTTTATTAGAAGGGGGTATGCAGCATGGTTAGACAGGGTTTATGTAACGAGAGATGTGGTGGTGGGGAGGGTACAAACGTTAGACATGGGTTTTTCAGATCATAGGGGAGTGTTAGTGGATGTGGGATGGGAGGGAAAGGTATGGTGGTACGAGGGTTACTGGAAACTTAATGTGAGATTACTAGAGGGGGTAGAAGGAAATACAGGTTTTGCTGTGGTGGGAACCTGTGTGGGCTAGGGGAAAACTTAGTGAGAATATAGTGGAATGGTGGGAAATGTGTGTGAAACTGGGTATAAGGGAATATTATAAGGTAAGGAGCAGGGAGGAAAGCTGTTGGAGGTATGGCTTGCAGAAGTATCTTGAGGGCAGCTGAATAGTTATGAAAGAGGGGAAGAATACCCGTGGCAGAATAGGGATTTTGCAAGATCAGTTGCAAAAATACAGAATAAGGTTTGATGCAGTAGGTTGAAGGGGATGGAAGACATGTTATGGGGTGACAGGCCGTCTACATGTATTGAGAATTACAAGAAAAACAGAGAATAACTGTGATAGGGTTAGATGGAGTAATAAGGTGAATAGTATGGAAGGGCAAGGTTGAAACAACA
>WNWK01019546.1:0-37557 GCA_009830355.1 Cherax destructor
GGCCCATGCAAGGCAAGTCCATGTCACCCCTGGCTTAGACCAATGACCCACCTAGTCAGGTCACATCCTCAGAAGAAAGGAGCATGGCATCAGACCTAGTAGCACAAGCTAGTCAGGTCCAACTCACACCCACCTACAGCCACTCATGTATTTATCTAACCTATTTTTACTTTCCTCTTATAAGGGGAGTGTTAATGCGACATGACACCAGTGAATCCCCAGTGTTTGCCACACTATTTGCTCTAGCTGGAGCTCAATTGAACTGGTGCTCCCACAAGGTACTACGTGGTCCAGGATTTTTTTAATACTGCGCACAGTGAGGGCGCAGACCCATTCTCTCATGTCTAGGTGACTCAGGCCTATCGCACTAAATTTGAAGGAATGAAAAATAAAACGTAGATCTATGTTCGGAGCAGTACACGTACAAATGTATATCTATGTTTGGACAGTTAAAGGGTTAATTGTATCACATTACATAGTTGTTCTTGTTTTATAGTAGTACATATTCTTCTCAGTGTATTTAAAATTTATTATTAAAAACATTATTATTGATATTACAGTATTACCATGTACAGTACTCCTATTATTCTAAATAAAATTATATTGCTTATTCCTAAAATTTAAAAATCTAAATAGCTTAACAAAATATTACAAATGTAAAGAAAACACTTAAAAGATTATAACATAATTTTAACAGCTGCATCTACACTTTCCTTAATTTTGACAAAGTAACTGCCAGTTATGTGGAATATTTCATAATGTGCTATTGCTTTAGTTTAAATAAAAAATGTCATTCCAGTTGGATTTATAGTTTCAAAGTAATGCCCAGACTCATTCAACCAATGAGTTAAAAAATTATATATACAGTGGACCCTCGAGTAATGAACACCCCGGAAATCGTACAATTATGTAAGTATAATATTGTAAGTGCTTGTGAAAGTGTATTTTTGGGGGTCTAAAATAGACTAACCTACGTGACATTATTCCTTAAGGGAGTAAATTCGTTCGGTAATGGCACTTGAGCAATTATTATGTTCAACTTATATTCAAACTTTATAACTTAGATACACAATTATACTTACTTTATAAATTATCAACCATAATTTTTTTACCATGTAGTCTACTATTAATTAGTCCTAAGAATGCCCACAATACACAGCATATTAGGGGCTTTTGGCATGTACATCTCATTCATACCTATGTATCATATCTACCTATGTATCATTGTACCATGTCTAAATAAATATTATTATTATTATTATTATTATTATTATTACTCGGGGGTCCACTGTATATATATACAGTGGACCCCCGAGTAACGAACACTCTGGAAATCGTACAATTATGTAAGTATAATATTGTAAGTGCTTGTGGAAGTGTATTTTTGGGGGTCTGAAATAGACTAACCTACGTGACATTATTCCTTTAGGGAGTAAATTCGTTCAGTAATGGCACTTGAGCAGGCTTCTGGGATGAAGTTTTTACGTTACTCGGGGGTCCACTGTATATACAGTGGACCCCCGGTGTTCATCCATTTTTCGTAACAGAATGCTGCTCAAGTGCCATTACCAACCGAATTTATTCCCTTAAGAAATAATGTAAAGTAGACTAGTCCTTTTAGACCCCCAAAACTACACTTATAAAAGCATTTAAAAAAATACACTTACATAAAAGGGAGTGTTTTGAGCAGGACGAACACCGGGGGTCCACTGTATATATTTCTTTTTCAATGAACCAGCCATCTCCTACCTAGGCAAGGTCACCCAAAAAGAAAAAACAAAAGTTTTACTTTTTACATTTAATAACTTATACAGGTGAAGAGGCTACTAGCCCCTTGCTCCCATTTATATATACAGTGGTCCCCCGAGTAACGAACACTCCGGAAATCGTACAATTATGTAAGTACTGTATAATATTGTAAGTGCTTGTGGAAGTGTATTTTTGGGGGCCTGAAATAGACTAACCTACGTGACATTATTCTTTAAGGGAGTAAATTCGTTCGGTAATGGCACTTGAGCAGGCTTCTGGGATGAAGTTTTTTCGCTACTCGGGGACCACTGTATGTACATACATATATACATACAAACACAGATACATATGTATGTATGCATATGTACATATACAGTGGACCCCCGGTGTTCGTCCATTTTTCGTAACAGAATGCTGTTCAAGTGCCATTACCAATCGAATTTATTCCCTTAAGAAATAATGTAAAGTAGACTAGTCCTTTTAGACCCCCAAAACTACACTTATAAAAGCATTTAAAAAAATATACTTACATAAAAGGGAGTGTTTTGAGCAGGACGAACACCGGGGGTCCACTGTACAGTGGACCCCCAATTTTCATTATTTTTTCGTTCCAGAATGCTGTTCAAGTGCCATTACCAAACAAATTTATTCCCATAAGGAATAATGTAAAGTAGACTTGTCCTTTTATACCCCTAAAAATACACTTACAAAAGCATTTAAAAAATACACTTACATAAAAGGGCGAGTTTGGAGCAGGACGAACACTGGGGGTCCACTGTAGTATATATACAGTGGTACCCCGAGTTTTGTACAGCTCCCAACTTGAACAATTATGTAAGTTTATTATTGTAAGTGCTTTTGTAAGTGCATTTTTGGGGTTCTAAAACGGACTAATCTAATTTACATTAATCCTTATGGGAACAAATTCGTTCAGTAATGGCATTCAAACAGCCTTTGGAACTAATTATGTCGAAGCTCGGGTACCACTGTATATATATACAGTGGTACCTCGAGTTACGATATTTTTCGTTCGAGAATGCTGTTCAAGTGCCATTACCAAACGAATTTATCCCCATAAGGAATACTGTAAAATAGACTAGTCCTTTACACCCCAAAAATATACCTACAAAAGCATTTAAAAATAAACTTACATAAAAGGGCGATTTGGGGACCATCGTAACTCGAGGTACCACTGTATATATATATACATATATATATATATATATATATATATATCTATATATATATATATATATACAGTGGTACCGGTTTACGATGGTCCCAAACACACCCTTTTATGTAAGTTTATTTTTAAATGCTTTGTAAGTGTACTTTGGGGGTCTAAACGGACTAGTCTATTTTACATCATTTCTTAAGGAGATAAATTCGTTTGGTAATCACTGAACAGCATTCTGGAACGAAAAATATGTAAACGAGTACCACTGTATATATATATATATATATATATATATATATATATATATATATATATATAGTATACAGTGGAACCCGGTTAACGAACACCCGAAATCCTGTAATTATGTAAGTATAATATTGTAAGTGCTTGTGGAAGTGTATTTTTGGGGGTCTGAAATAGACTAACCTAAATGACATTTTTCTTAAGGAAGTAAATTCGTTCGGTAATGGCACTTGAGCAGGCTTCTGCAATTAATTTTTTCATTAACCGGGGTTCCACTGTATATATATATATATATCAGTGGTACCTCAGTTATGATATTTTTCGTTCGAGAATGCTGTTCAAGTGCCATTACCAAACGAATTTATCCCCATAAGGAATAATGTAAAATAGACTAGTCCTTTTACACCCCCAAAATATACTTACAAAAGCATTTAAAAAATAAACTTACATAAAAGGGCGATTTTGGGGACCATCGTAACTCGAGGTACCACTGTATATACAGTGGACCCCCGAGTTTCGTAAAAACTTCACTCCTGAAGTCTGCTCAAGTGCCATTACCGAACGAATTTACTCCCTTAAGGAAAAATTTCACGTAGGTTAGTCTATTTCAGACCCCCAAAAATACACTTCCACAAGAACTTACAAAATTATACTTACATAATTGCACGATTTCCGGGGTATTCGTTAACCGAGGGTCCACTGTACAGTGGTACCCCGACTTACGATGGTCCCCAAACACACCCTTTTATGTAAGTTTATTTTTTTAAATGTTTTTTGTAAGTGTAATTTTGGGGGTCTAAAAGGACTAGTCTATTTTACATCATTTATTATGGAGATAAATTCGTTTGGTAATGGCACTTGAACAGCATTCTGGAATGAAAAAATATCGTAAGTCGGGGTACCACTGTATATATATATATATACAGTGGACCCCCGGCTATCGAACAAAATTCATTCCAGAAGCCTGCTCAAGTGCCATTACCGAACGAATTTACTTCCTTAGGAAATAATGTCACGTAGGTTAGTCTATTTCAGACCACCAAAAATACACTTCCGTCACAAGCACTTACAATATTATACTTACATAATTGTACGATTCCGGGGTTTTCGTTAACCGGGGGTCCACTGTATATATATATATGTCGTGCCGATTAGGTAAAACTTGCGATTTTGGCTTAAATAGCAACGCTCACCTTGCCATATAAGACAAGTGAAAATTTGTGTATGCAATAATTTCGCCAAAATCATTCTGAACATAACAAAAAAATATATTTCATCGTGTTTGTTTATTATTAAATTAATGTTAACGTATCTAAAATATATTTAGTTGGGTTAGGCTAAATTAAATTGCGCTTGTTGTAATAAGGTTAGGTAGGTTTTCAAAGTTTCTCTTGGTACAAAATTATAAATTCTTACATTAACATAAATGAAATAAATATATCTTTAAACGTATAAGAGAAAATTTTAGAAAGGACTTAATTTTAGATGAGTTCTTGCTAATTGACCAGTTTTACCTAATCGGCACGACATATATATATATATATATATACATACAGTGGTACCTCGAGTTACGATATTTTTTCGTTCGAGAATGCTGTTCAAGTGCCATTACCAAACGAATTTATCCCCATAAGGAATAATGTAAAATAGACTAGTCCTTTACACCCCAAAATATACTTACAAAGCATTTAAAAAATAAACTTACATAAAAGGGCGATTTTGGGGACCATCGTAACTCGAGGTACCACTGTATATACAGTGGTCCCTCGGTTTCGTCATCTCCAAACTCGAACATTTATGTAAGTGTATTTTTGTAAGTGCTTTGCAAGTGTATTTTGGGGGTCTGAATAGACAACCTACGTGACATTATTTCTTAAGGAAGTGGTACCTCGGTTAACGATATTTTTCGTTCCAGAATGCTGTTCAAGTGCCATTACCAAATGAATTTATCCCCATAAGGAATAATGTAAAATAGACTAGTCCTTTTAGACCCCCAAAAATACACTTACAAAAGCATTTAAAAAATAAACTTACATAAAGGGTGAGGAACCCGGTTAACGAACACCCCGGAAATCGTGCAATTATGTAAGTATAATATTGTAAGTGCTTGTGAAAGTGTATTTTTGGGGGTCTGAAATAGATTAACCTAAATGACATTTTTTCTTAAGGAAGTAAATTCGTTCGGTAATGGCACTTGAGCAGGCTTTTGCAATGAATTTTTTTCGTTAACAGGGGTTCCACTGTATATATATATATATATATATATATATACAGTGGTACCCCGGTTTACGATGGTCCCAAAACACACCCTTTTATGTAAGTTTATTTTTTTAAATGCTTTTGTAAGTGTACTTTTGGGGGTCTAAACGGACTAGTCTATTTTACATCATTTCTTAAGGAGATAAATTCGTTTGGTAATGGCACTTGAACAGCATTCTGGAACGAAAAAATATCGTAAACCGGGGTACCACTGTATATATATATATATATACAGTGGACCCCCGAGTTTCGTAAAAACTTCCCTCCTGAAGTCTGCTCAAGTGCCATTACCGAACGAATTTTCTCCCTTAAGGAAAAATTTCACGTAGGTTAGTCTATTTCAGACCCCCAAAAATACTTTTCCACAAGCACTTACAATATTATACTTACATAAATGTATGATTTCCTGGGTTTACGAAACTCTGGGGTCCACTGTACAGTGGTACCTCGACTTACGATATTTTTCATTCCAGAATGCTGTTCAAGTGCTATTACCAAACGAATTTATCCCCATAAGGAATGATGTAAAATAGACTAGTCCTTTTAGATCCCCAAAATTACACTTACAAAAGCATTTAAAAAATAAACTTACATAAAAGGGTGAGTTTGGGGACCATCGTAAGTCAGGTACCACTGTATATATATATATATATACAGTGGTACCTCGACTTACGATATTTTTCATTCCAGAATACTGTTCAAGTGCCATTACCAAACGAATTTATCCCCTTAAGGAATGATATAAAATAGACTAGTCCTTTTAGATCCCCAAAATTACACTTACAAAAGCGTTTAAAAAATAAACTTACATAAAAGGGTGAGTTTGGGGACCATCGTAAGTCGAGGTACCACTGTATATATATATATATATACAGTGGTACCGGTTTACGATGGTCCCAAAACACACCCTTTTATGTAAGTTTATTTTTTTAAAAGCTTTTGTAAGTGTACTTTGGGGTCTAAACGGACTAGTCTATTTTACATCATTTCTTAAGGAGATAAATTCGTTTGGTAATGGCACTTGAACAGCATTCTGGAACGAAAAATATCGTAAACCGGGGTACCACTGTATATATATATACAGTGGTACCCCAGGTTGATGGTCCCAAAACACACCCTTTTATGTAAGTTTATTTTTTAAATGCTTTTGTAAGTGTACTTTTGGGGGTCTGGACTAGTCTATTTTACATCATTTCTTAAGGAGATAAATTCGTTTGGTAATGGCACTTGAACAGCATTCTGGAACGAAAATATCGTAAACCGGTACCACTGTATATATATATACAGTGGTACGACTTACGATGGTCCCAAACACATCCTTTTATGTAAGTTGATTTTTTAAATGCTTTTGTAAGTGTAATTTTGGGGTCAAAAAGGACTAGTCTATTTTACATCATTTCTTATGGAGATAAATTCGTTTGGTAATGGCACTTGAACAGCATTCTGGAATGAAAAATATCGTAATCGGGTACCACTGTATATATATATAATACAGTGGACCCCGAGTTTCGTAAAACTTCACTCCTGAAGTCTGCTCAAGTGCCATTACCGACAATTTACTCCTTAAGGAAAAATTTCACGTAGGTTAGTCTATTTCAGACCCCAAAAATACACTTCCACAAGAACTTACAAAATTATACTTACATAATTGCACGATTTCGGGGTATTGATAACCGAGGGTCCACTGTACAGTGGTCAATCGGTTTTCGTGCATCTCCAAACTCGAACATTTATGTAAGTGTATTTCGTAAGTGCTGTTCAAGTGTATTTTGGGGTCTGAAATAGACTAACCTAAGTGACATTATTTCTTAAGGAAGTAAATCGTTCAGTAATGGCACTTGAGCAGGCTTTTGCAATGAATTTTTTCGTTAACAGGGTTCCACTGTATATATATATATATACAGTGGTACTCGACTTACGATATTTTTCATTCCAGAATGCTGTTCAAGTGCTATTACCAAACGAATTTATCCCCATAAGGAATGATGTAAAATAGACTAGTCTCTTTAGACCCTCAAAATTACACTTACAAGCATTTAAAATAAACTTACATAAAAGGGTGAGTTTGGGGACCATCGTAAGTCGAGGTACCACTGTATACAGTGGACCCCGAGTTTAGAAAACTTCACTCCTGAAGTCTGCTCAAGTGCCATTACCGAATGAATTTACTCCTTAAGGAAAATGTCAGGTAGGTTAGTCTATTTCAGACCCCCAAAAATACTTTTCCACAAGCACTTACAATATTATACTTACATAAATGTACGATTTCCGGGGTTTGAAACTCGGGGTCCACTGTATATATATATATATATATATATATATATATATATATATATATATATATACAGTGGTACCCCGACTTACGATGGTCCCCAAACACATCCTTTTATGTAAGTTGATTTTTTTAAATGCTGTTGTAAGTGTAATTTTGGGGGTCTAAAAGGACTAGTCTATTTTACATAATTTCTTATGGAGATAAATTCGTTTGGTAATGGCACTTGAACAGCATTCTGGAATGAAAAATATCGTAAGTCGGGTACCACTGTATATATATATATACAGTGGTCCCTCGGTTTTCGTGCATCTCCAAACTCGAACATTTATGTAAGTGTATTTTCGTAAGTGCTGTTGCAAGTGTATTTTTGGGGGTCTGAAATAGACTAACCTACGTGACATTATTTCTTAAGGAAGTAAATTCGTTCAGTAATGGCACTTGAGCAGCATTCTGGAGCGAATTTTCGGCAAAAATCGAGGGACCACTGTATATACATAAATATATACAGACACATACATTCACTTAACACATGTGTTTTTTAGTTGGTTTCATGTCAAGATGTGATGAATAATAGTGTACATAGAAACAAGTACTGATTGACTTTTTTTATATATTCTGAACTAGAATTCATGGTTATTTTTAAGAATTAAACATCTGGAAACAGCATAGATGTTTTTTGATTAACCTTACCAAAGAATTTTATGGTTTATGTCACCTTGCAATAAGGTAAAAATTCAGTGTGGAAGTTAAATATCATACAATTTTTCATATGTAAGTCAATAAGGACTGAAAAAAAGAAGATACCCCATTGTCATGCATAACTTTTGGATGTAGAGCTTATTATTAAGCAAAAAACTTTGCATCATTAATATGGCTTAATTAGCTCCATGATGTTGAACACAGCCAATAGTAAAGAAATAAATAAACAACTTTATTTCTATAAAGTGGAGTACTGTAGAGTAGATGACCAGGGTGACTAACATATATAAACTGCTTTATAGAAAGCCCCTTGTTATGCAAGACATTTTAGCAACCTTAAAACTAGCTTATAATTACTAGACAATGAGACACACTTAGTACATGACAATAAACATACATGTACTTAATTTATACTATATTGAAGGCATTCATTAATTCAGTAAAAAAGTTATAATTAAGGATATACCAAAAATGAAGCTAAGTACCTAAACTGATACATCTTTCTAGTAATAAATGAGAGTTGAAGGGAGGATGGAACAGGAATAGGGACAATATTGGATGAAAGACAGGGTTTCAGGATTTGCTCAGCATAATAAATTATTGTCAGGATCACATTAAGGTAAGAAGGTGTCTTTTAACCCTTAAACTGTCCAAACGTAGATCTACGTTCACTCACGTAGCGCTCCAAACGTAGATCTACGTTTTATTTTTCCTGCCTCCAAATTTGGCATGATTGGCCTGGGACCACTTAGTACCTTGTGGGAGCACCAGTTCAACTGAGCGCCAGCCAGAGCAAATAGCGTGGCAAAAACCAGGGATTCACTGATGTCATGTAGTATTAACACTTCCCTTTTAAGAGAAAAGTGATGGATGTGTCCACAAGAGGTCGAAGAAATATAAAAAACCTCGATAATAACCCATGTGTAACACTTGTGCAACATCCTTTCATTTTTGATACCACTGGTAGCCATCCTACCAGAATGTCCTATAACCTATGCCCTACGTAAAGAGAAACGATTCTGGAACATGTGTAATACGTATTCAGCAGGCTGGCTTTGGCTGTCTCTCTGTCTATCTGTCTATATCTCTGTCTGCCTGTCTATATCTCTGTCTGTCTGTCTATATCTCTGTCTATCTGTCTATATCTCTGTCTATATCTCTGTCTCTCTCTCACAGGTACACATAAGTACAGTTATTATACATAGTGCAAATTACCTAGGATAACCCAAAATTTCAGGCAAAGTGCTATACAGTGCTTGTAGATATACGTAAGGCATAAGAATGACTGGCAAGTAATACACATTTTCACTTGTTCAGGAATCAGACGTGATGACTCTGCATCGTGTGTAATACCTGTTGGTTTACGAGCTACTCTCTGAGACACAGAGACAAGCAGATGGAAAAACAGACACACACAGGCAGACAGAAAGGCAGACAGAAAGACAGATAAGGAGAACTAGACAGTCAGACATGTTTGTGTGTAACAGTGAAAACAAATAAAGCCAGAGTTCCCTGGAGCAGTGCACGATCATCAAGAGTCACTCCACTGCTGCACTGTCAGCAGTGGAATGACACTCGTCTTACAGTAATAATACACCATGCTTCATGGAGTTTCATATATACTCCAGCGTGTCTAAAACATTGCTAGGACCTATAAATACTTTGTATATATTTCTAGACAATAGTAAATGACCAAGGCAGGTGAAAATGTTCATCTGTCGGTGTGTTTGTGATTATTTGAGTAATATTTCAGTACCTAATATTAGTGTCAGAACAAAGATTGGCTGTGAAATCACAAGAATTATTATAAATTGTAATTATCAGAACATAAAAATTAAATTAAAATAAAAACGAGAAAAAAAGGTATATCGGCAACACTTCTGCAAGCGGCAGGACTCCATGTTGCCCTCAGGTGAGCATCCAGCGCCAACTTCATGGTCTTATATCTCAGTAAGTACTGATCCTAAAATTTTTTGTTGGTCATATTACACACAGAAAATTGCCCTCTTTAATTAATTTTTTTTTTTTAAATATTCGGAGCACTGGCATTAAAAATGTAGATCTACATTTGGACAGTTTAAGGGTTAGGAAAATGAGAGTGTGTTGCCTGGCCCTAGACTGGGTGATCATTCATACAGCTGTTTTTTGTTGGGTTATTATTGGCTTAGGTGATTTGCTGTAGTGGATTCCCAGGCACTAATAGCATAAGTGAGGTAGTGATAGATTAACCCTTTCAAGGTCGAGACCCTCGATTCTTAACTCCCACCCAGGGTCGCAAAATATTTGAAAAAAAAAATTATTTTTTTTCTTATGAAATGATAGCTTTTTTTTTTTAAATATTATAAGCTAAATTTTTTTTTTTTTTGCGATCAATACTTACCGAGATATGAAGGTGTGAAGTTGACAGAAATTGAACTGCTTACAGCAATATCACTGACTGCCGGTCACCCGTAAATTTTTTTGTATTTTTCTTTTCTTTTTTAACATTTTATTTTTTCAAGTAACTTTTATGTCCTGTGAGACCAATATAAGCCATATTTTGGATATATACACTCATTGTATGCTACACAATAGCTGCACAAACATTGACAGATGAACATTTTCAGCTATTTTAGTCACATACAGTGCACCCTCAGTTTTTGTTGAAAATTCGTTCCAGAATGCTGTTTGAGTGCCATTACTGAACGAATTTGTTCCCATAAGGACAAATGTAAATTAGATTAGTCGTTTTAGAACCCCAAAAAAACACTTACAAAAGCTCTTACAAAAATACATTTACATAATTGTTCAAGTTTGGAGGTGAACAAAAACCAAAGGTCCACTGTACTATTATCTAGAAATATATACTTAGTATTTATAGGTCCCAGCAAGGTTTTGGATACACGGGAGTATATAATAATAATAATAATAATAATAATAATAATAAATGAAGTATGGTGTAAGACCCGTGTCACTCCACTGCTGACAGGTCAGAGATAAGAGATAAGATAAGAGAGAAGTGGTGACATTTGATGAGTTCTGTCTGTCTGTCTAGCTCTCAGTTTGTCTTGCTTATCTGTCTTTCTGTCTCTGCTTGTCTCTCTCTGTCTGAGAGAGAGTCACTGGTGAAAAAACAGGTATTACACAGGATGTAGTCACTGCATCACATCTGAGTCCTGATACAGTCAACCCCCGGTTAGCGATATTAATCCATTCCAGAGCGCTTATCGGTAACCGAAAATATCGTTATCCGATTCTATTTTCCCCATAAGAAATAATGGAAATAAAATTAATCCGTTCCAGACTTCCAAAAGTAGTAAAATAAAATATTTTTACAACATAAGACATGCATTTACACACAAGTTTATGAGAAATAAAGAAATAATAGTACAATACATGTCACTTACATTTATTGAAGAGTTGTTGATGTGTGGAAGACAGGAGGAGGGAAAGGATGGAGTAGTATGCTAGTGTTTGAAGGAAATCCTTCCATTAACACTGCAGGTGGCAAGTTCTTTTCTGGGGTTACTGGCCTTTTTCCTTTAATGCCACACTCCTGCATGAATGCTACACTCCCTGCATGCCTGCTACACTCCCTGCATGAATGCTACACTCCCTGCATGAATGCTACACTCCCTGAATGCCTGTTACATTCCCTGCATGAATGCTACACTCCCTGCATGAATGCTACACACCCTGCATGCCTGCTACACTCCCTGCATGAATGCTACAATCCCTGCATGAATGCTACACTCCCTGCATGAATGCCACACTCCTGCATGAATGCTGCATTCCCTGCATGAGTGCTACACTCCCTGCATGCCTGCTACACTCCGCATGATGCTGCACCTGCATGATGCAACATCCTGCATGATGCTACACCCCCTGCATGAATGCAACATTCCCTGCATGAATGCTACACTCCCTGCATGAATGCTACACTCACGCATGAATGCTACACTCCCTGCATGAATCACACTCCCGCAATTACACTCCCTGCATGAATGCTACACTCCCTGCATGAATGCTACACTCCTGCATGAATACTACACTCCCTGCATGAATGCTACACTCCCTGCATGAATGCTACACTCCCTGCATGAATGCTACACTCCTGCATGAATGCTACACTCCCTGCATGAATGCTACACTCCCTGCATGAATCTACACTCCCTGCATGAGTGCTACACTCCCTGCATGAATGCTACACTCCCTGCATGAATGCTACACTCCCTGCATGAATGCTACATCCCTGCATGAATGCTACACTCCCTGCATGAATGCTACACTCCCTGCATGAATGCTACACTCCCTGCATGAATGCTACACTCCCTGCATGAATGCTACACTCCTGCATGAATGCTACACTCCCTGCATGACATGCTACACTCCCTGCATGAATGCTACACTCCTGCATGAATGCTACACTCCTGCATGCCTGCTACACTCCCTGCATGAATGCTACACCTCATCTGCATCCATGATCTACTCCCTGCATGAATGCTACACTCCCTGCATGAATGCTACACTCCCTGCATGAATGCTACACTCCTGCATGAATGCTACACTCCCTGCATGAATGCTACACTCCCTGCATGAATGCTACACTCCTGCATGAATGCTACACTCCCTGCATGAATGCTACATCCCTGCATGAATGCTACACTCCCTGCATGAATGCTACATCCCTGCATGAATGCACACTCCTGCATGAATGCTACACTCCCTGCATGAATGCTACACTCCTGCAGAATGCTACACTCCCTGCAGAATGCTCAATCCCTGCATGATGCTACACTCCCTGCATGCATGCTACACTCCCTGCATGAATGCAATCCTGAATGCTGAATCTCCTCCCTGCACGAATGCTACACTCTTTACCACAGGGCTGGCACTAGGAGCTTTCTTTGGACCCATGGTAGCTTATTTAGCAGTTGCAAGCACTAAAAACAGTGGAACAATGACAATATACTAGTATGAATGCATGGGTGGTGGTCGCTCTCGCTTGTAAACAATAGCACACTGATGCTCTGTGGAGTGACCGGCCCAGCTGGGCATGCGTACGCGTCTGGGACGAATATCGTAGACCGAGCGGATCATCATAAACTGAGCCAATATTTTGACGTAAAAATGTATCACTAACTGATTTTATCGTTATCCGACGCCATCGCTAACCGGGGGTTGACTGTATGTATTATTTGCCATTCATGCTTACTAATGACAGTGGTGGCATTTGATAAGGGTCATCTTATCTTATCTTATCACTCCACTAATGACAGTGGTGACATTTGATGAGAGTCATCTTATCTTATCACTCCACTAATGACAGTGTCTGTCTAGCTCTCTGTCTATCTGCCTGTCTAGCTCTATATCTATTTGTCTGTCTAGCTCTCTGTCTATCTGTCTTTCTGTGTGTTTCAATCTTTCTGTCTGCTTGTCTCTCTTGTCTCAGAGATTTGCTCATGAAAGAACTGGTATTACACACAATCACTATCTACAAGCACAGTATAGCACTTTGTCTTGATTTTTTGGGTTATCTTAGGTAATTTACACTATGTATAATTGTATTTATGTGTAGCTGTGAGACAGACAGAGCCAGCCAGCCAGCCAGCCAGCCTGCCCGCCAGCCAGTCAGTTCATGAAAGAACTGGTATTACACACAATCACTTATCTACAAGCACAGTATTGCACTTTGTCTTGATTTTTTGGGTTATCCTAGGTAATTTACACTATGTATAATTGTATTTATGTGTAACTGTGAGACAGACAGAGCCAGCTGGCCAGCCAGCTAGCCAGCCTGCCAGCCAGCCAGCCAGATAGCCAACCAGCCAGGAAGCCAGCTGGCCAGCCAGCCAGTCATGTTGTTTACACAAACCCATGCTCCCCCCCCCCTACTGCCTTCCTCACCTCCCACACTGCTGGAGAGTGAAGTATTCCTTACCACTTGGCTTGGTGACAAAGGCTCATTGAATTACCACTCCCACAATGCAATGCGGGTGGTTAGATTTTGTTCCTACCTTGCACACTTACCATGTAGACCCATTCTATCACATGTAGGCCTACCAGCCTTTTCCTGATTGATTTGAGGACGCTAGAATTTACGAGTACTAGTACGTCACCAACCCTACGCGTAAGACGTACTAGTACATCAAAAACCTGAAAGCGTTAAAGAATAGTATAATGTAAGTAGTGCTGTTTGAGGTACATAGTAATGTATCTTAGAGAGGATGCCAAACGATTTGGATACATTTTATGTGCTGAATGTAGGTGTTGAATTTTAGGTTGCTGTCAAGAAACAGACCTAAATATTTTTTCTTTCATTTTGTCTTGCAGTGGGAGAACCATTAACCCTTTGAGGGTCCGAGCCGTAGTTCTACACCTTGTCCACAGGGTTCAAGAATTCAATTTTTTTTTTTCTTATGAAATGGTAGAGAATCTTTTTCTGAAGGTAATAAAACAAATACATATGAAATTTTATGGCAAAATGACAAAATTACACCATTGTGAATTTTACTGCATCAGCAATATTTACGCATCGGTGATTTTGCCCACTTTCATTCCTATTTTAGGCCAATTACATTATTCCAGTTGACAAATTCTTAGCTACAGTGGTACCTCGGTTAACGATGGTCCCCAAACTCGTCCTTTTATGTAAGTTTATTTTTTTAAATGCTTTTGTAAGTGTATTTTTGCGGGTCTAAAAGGACTAGTCTATTTTACATTATTCCTTATGGGGATAAATTCGTTTGGTAATGGCACTTGAACAGCATTCTTGAACGAAAATATATCGTTAACCGAGGTGCCACTGTATTTTGCTATTTTTTTTTTTTAACATATCAGCCATTTCCCACCGAGGCAGGGTGACCCAAAAAGAAAGAAAAAAACTTTCCTCATCATTCAACACTTTCACCATCACTCATACATAATCACTGTTTTTCCAGAGGCGCTCAGATATGACAGTTTAGACATCCCTCCAAACTGCCAATATCCCAAACCTCTCCGTTAACCCATTAACTGTCCAAACGTAGATCTATATTCGCTTGCCCAGCGAATATAGATCAATTTTCTGTGTATAATAAGACCAAAAAAAAAAAAAATTTTAGGACCAGTACTTAACGAGATATAAGACTGCAAAGTTGGCGCTAGATGCTCACCTGACGGCAACATGGAGTCCTGCCACTTGCAGAAGTGTTGCAGATATACCTTTTTTCTCGTTTTTATATTGTTTTATATAATTTTTATATTCTGATAATTACAATTTATAGTAGTTCTTGTGATTTCATAGACAATCTTTGTTCTGACACTAATATTAGATACTGAAATTGTACTCAAATAGTCACAAACACACTGACAGGTGAACATTTTCACCTGCATTGGTCATTTACTAGTCTAGAAATATTTACAAAGTATTTATAGGTCCCAGCAATGTTTTAGACATGCTGGAGTATATATGAAACTACTTGAAGCATGGTGTTAAGACGAGTGTCACTAAACTGCTGACAGTGTAGCAGTGGAGTGATACTTGATTGTGCACTACTGCATGGAACCCTGGCTTTATTTGCTTTCACTGTTACACATAAACAAGTCTGTCTGTCTGTCTAGCTATGTCTGTTTATCTGTCTTTCTGTCTGCCTGTGTGTCTCTGTCTTTCTGTCTGTACTCACCTATTTGTGGTTGCAGGGGTCGATTCATAGCTCCTGGCCCTGCCTCTTCACTGATTGCTGCTAGGTCATCTCTCTCCCTGCTCCATGAGCTTATCAAACCTCGTCTTAAAACTATGTATGGTTCCTGCCTCCACTACATCACTTTCTAGGCTATTCCACTTCCTGACAACTCTATGACTGAAGAAATACTTCCTAACATCCCTTTGACTCATAGGAGTCTGTCTGTCTGTCTACCTGTGTGTGTGTGTCTTTCTGCCTTCCTTTGTGTGTCTGTCTTTCTGTCTGCCTGTGTGTCTCTGTCTTTCTGTCTGCCTGTGTGTCTCTGTCTTTCTGTCTGCCTGTGTGTCTCTGTCTTTCTGTCTGTGTGTGTCTGTCTTTCTCTCTGCCTGTGTGTCTCTGCCTTTCTGTCTGCCTGTGTGTCTCTGTCTTTCTGTCTGCCTGTGTGTCTCTGTCTTTCTGTCTGCCTGTGTGTCTCTGTCTTTCTGTCTGCTTGTCTCTCTTGTCTCAGAGTTGCTCATGAACCAACTGGTATTACACACGATCACATCTTGATTCCTGAACAAGTGAAAATGCTTATTACTTGCCAGTTGCTACTCATGCTTATTATGCATTATATCTACAAGCACAGTATAGCACTTTGTCTGGATTTTTGGGTTATCCTAGGTAATTTTCACTACGTATAATTGTATTTACATATGTGTACCTGTGAGATAGAGACAGACAGAGATAGATACAGACAGACAGATGGAGATAAAGACAGCCAACCAGCCGCCGGCCAGCCAGCCAACAAACAGTCCAGCCAGCCTGCCGAAAATGTATTACACATTCCAGAATTGTTTCTTTTTACTTAGGGCATAGGTTATAGGACATTCTGGCAGGATGACACTACCAGTGGTACCAAAATTGAAAGGGTGTTGCATAAATGTTGCACATTGGTTATTATCCAGCGTGTCTAAAACATCGCTGGGACCTATAAATATGTATATATTTATAGACAATAGTATGTGACCAAGGCAGGTGAAAATGTTCACCTGTCAGTGTGTTTGTGACTATTTGAGTACTATTTCAGTACCTAATATTAGTGTCAGAACAAAGATTGGCTATGAAATCACAAGACCTATTACAAGTTGTAATTATCAGAACAAAAAAGTATTTTCTTTTTTGAAGATTTTCTTTCTTTTTGGGTCACCCTGCCTCGGTGGGAGACAGCCGACTTGTTGAAAAAAAAAATTATATAAATTTAAAAAAAAACGAGAAAAAAGGTATATCAGCAACACTTCTGCAAGAGGCAGGATTCCATGTTGCCATCACATGAGCATCCAGCGCCAACTTCGCAGTCTTATATCTTGGTAAGTACCGACCCTAAATTTTTTTTTTATCCTATTACATGTAGAAAAATGCCCTCTTTATTTTAATAAAAAAATGATTTTCTTTTTTCAAAATATTCGGAGCGCTGGGCAAGAGAACAAAGATCTACATTTGGACAGTTTAGGGGTTAACAGAATACAAAGGGTTCAATCTTATTTTACAATGCACATTTGTATTACCCAAAAGAGCATTAATTTTTCTTATGTGCAGTGGTACCTCGGTTAACGATGGTCCCCAAACTCGTCCTTTTATGTAAGTTTATTTTTTTAAATGCTTTTGTAAGTGTATTTTTGCGGGTCTAAAAGAACTAGTCTATTTTACATTATTCCTTATAGGGATAAATTCGTTTGGTAATGGCACTTGAACAGCATTCTGGAACGAAAAAATATCGTTAACCGAGGTACCACTGTAATCATTTTTAATGAGTATTTAGAATTACTCTTAGGATTTTTAACTAGAATAGCCTGAAAAATAATGTTCATGTGTGATCGGATATATCAGATCATTATTTGGTTGTAGCTACAGTTAGAGTAAAAGGTAGATGGGACAAAAAGAAAATGGCAACAGCAAGTAAGAGAGAGGTAAAAGTGTATAAACTAAGGGAGGAGGAAGTTAGGGTGAGATATAAGCAACTATTGGCAGAAAGGTGGGATAGTGCAAGTATGAGTAGTGGGGGGGTTGAAGATAGTTGGGATAGTTTTAAAAATGCAGTATTAGAATGTGGGGCAGAAGTTTGTGGCTATAGGAGGGTGGGTGCAGGAGGAAAGAGGAGTGAGTGATGGAATGAAGAAGTAAAGGGTGTGATAAAAGAGAAAAAGGTAGCTTATGAGAGGTTTTTACAAAACAGAAGTGTTATTAGAAGAGCAGAGTATATGGAGAGTAAAAGAAAGGTGAAGAGAGTGGTGAGAGAGTGCAAAAGAAGAGCGGATGAAAGAATGGGAGAGGCTCTGTCAAGAAATTTTGCTGAAAACAAGAAAAATTTTTGGAGTGAGATAAACAAGGTAAGAAAGCCTAGGAACGAATGGATTTGTCAGTTAAAAACAGAGTAGGGGAGTTAGTAGATGGGGAGCTGGAGGTATTGGGTAGATGGCGGGAATATTTTGAGGAACTTTTAAATGTCGATGAAAAAGGAGGCGGTAATTTCATGTACTGGCCAGGGAGGTACAACATCGTTTAGGAGTGAAGAAGAGCAGGATGTGAGTGTGGGGAGGTGCGTGAGCATTACGTAGAATGAAAGGGGTAAAGCAGCTGGAATTGACGGGATCATGACAGAAATGTTAAAAGCAGGGGGATATAGTGCTGGAGTGGTTGGTATTTTTGTTTAATAAATGTATGAAAGAGGGAAGGTACCTAGGGATTGGCAGAGAGCATGTATAGTTCCTTTATATAAAGGGAAGGGGATAAAGAGAGTGTAAAAATTATAGGGAATAAGTTTACTGAGTATACCAGGTAAAGTGTATGGCAGGGTTATTATTGAAAGAATTAGAGGTAAGACAGAGAGTAGGATTGCAGATGAGCAAGGAGGCTTTAGAGTGGGTAGGGGATGTGTAGATCAAGTGTTTACAGTGAAGCATATATGTGAACAGTATTTAGATAAAGGTAGAGAAGTTTTATTGCATTTATGGATTTAGAAAAGGCATATGATAGAGTGGATAGGGAGCAATGTGGCAAATGTTGCAAGTGTATGGAATAGGTAGTAAGTTACTGAAGGCTGTAAAAGTTTTTATGAGGATAGTGAGGCTCAGGTTAGGGTGTGTAGGAGAGAGGAGATTACTTCCCGGTAAAGTAGGTCTTAGACAGGGATGTGTAATGTCACCATGGTTGTTTAATATATTTATAGATGGGGTTGTAAAAGAAGTAAATGCTAGGGTGTTGGGGAGAGGGTGGGATTAAATTATGGAGAATTAAATGCAAAATGGGAGTTGACACAGTTACTTTTTGCTGATGATACTGTGCTTATGGGAGATTCTAAGAAAAGTTGCAAGGTTAGTGGACGAGTTTGGGAGAGTGTGTAAAGGTAGAAAGTTAAAAGTGAACATAGATAAGAGTAAGGTGATGAGGGTATCAAACGATTTAAATAAAGAAAAATTGGATATCACATTGGAGAGGGATTATGGAAGAAGTAAATGTTTTCAGATATTTGGGAGTTGACGTGTCAGCGGATGGGTTTATGAAGGATGAGGTTAACCATAGAATTGATGAAGGAAAAAAGGTGAGTGGTGCGTTGAGGTATCTGTGGAGACAAAAACGTTATCCATGGAGGCAAAGAAGGGAATGTAGAAAGTATAGTGGTACCAACACTCTTATATGGGTGTGAAGCATGGGTTGCAAATGCTGCAGCGGAGGAGGCTGGAGGCAGTGGAGATGTCCTGTCTAAGGGCAATGTGTGGTGTAAATATTATGCAGAAAATTTGGAATGTGGAAATTAGGAGAAGGTGTGGAGTTACTAAAAGTATTTGTCAGAGGGCTGAAGAGGGTTGTTGAGGTGGTTTGGTCATTTGAGAGAATGGATCAAAGTAGAATGACTTGGAGAGCGTATAAATCTGTAGGGAAGGAAGGCGGGGTAGGGGTCATCCTAGAAAAGGTTGGAGGAAGGGGTAAAGGAGGTTTGTGGGCGAGGGCTTGGACTTCCAGCAAGCATGTGTGAGCGTGTTAGATAGGAGTGAATGGAGACGAATGGTTTTGGGACATGACGATCTGTTGGAGTGTGAGCAGGGTAACATTTTGTGAAGGGATTCAGGAAACCAGTTAATTGATTTAGTTGGACTTGAGTCCTGGAAATGGGAAGTACAATGCCTGCACTTTAAAGGAGGGGTCTGGGATAGTGACAGCTGGGAGGGACAATTCTCAGCTGTCGTATCTGACTCCTCTGCAAAGACAGTGATTATGTATGAGTGTGGTGAAAGTGTTGAATGATGATGAAAGTATTTTCTTTTTGGGGATTTTCTTTCTTTTGGGTCACCCTGCCTCGGTGGGAGACGGCCGACTTGTTGAAAAAAAAAATTTAGGTAGTAGGTTGGTAGACAGCAACCACCCAGGGAGGTACTACCGTCCTGCCAGGTGACTGTAAACAGAAACCTGAAACTGTTTTACATGATGGTAGGATTGCTGGTGTCTTTTTCTGTCTCATAAACACGCTGGATAACAGGTATATCTAGCTACTTCTACTTACACTTTAGGTCACACTACACTGGCATACACATGCATATATATACATACACACATCTAGGTTTTTCTTCTTTTCTTAATAGCTCTTGTTCCTTTTATTTTCTCTATTGTCCATGGGGAAGTGGAAAAGAATCTTTCCTCCGTAAGCCATGCGTGTCGTATGAGGCGACTAAGATGCCGGGAGCAATGGGCTAGTAACCCCTTCTCCTGGACAAATCTACTAAAACGAGAAGAAGAAAACTTTATAAAATTGGGTTGTCTGAATGTGCGTGGATGTAGTGCGGATGATAAGAAAGAGATGATTGCCGATGTTATGAATGAAAAGAAGTTGGATGTCCGGGCCCCTAAGCGAAACAAAGCTGAAGGGGTAGGCGAGTTTCAGTGGGGAGAAATAAATGGGATTAAGTCAGGAGTATCTGAGAGAGTTAGAGCTAAGGAAGGGGTGGCAATAATGTTGAAGGATCAGTTAGGGAAAGGGAAAAAGAGGGAATATAAATGTGTAAATTCAAGGATTATGTGGATTAAAATAAGGGTCGGATGCGAAAAGTGGGTCATAATAAGCGTGTATGCACCTGGAGAAGAGAGGAGTGTAGAGGAGAGAGAGAGTTTTGGGAGATGTTAAGCGAATGTATAGGAACTTTTGAACCAAATGAGAGAGTAATTGTGGTAGGGGACCTAAATGCTAAAGTGGGAGAAACATGCAGAGAGGGTGTAGTAGGTAAGTTTGGGGTGCCAGGTGTAAATGATAATGGGAGCCCTTTGATTGAACTTTGTATAAAAAGGGGGTTTAGTTATAGGTAATACATATTTTAAGAAAAAGAGGATAAATAAGTATACAAGATATGATGTAGGGCGTAATGACAGTAGTTTGTTGGACTATGTATTGATAGATAAAAGACTGTTGAGTAGACTTCAGGATGTACATGTTTATAGAGGGCTACAGATATATCAGATCACTTTTTAGTTATAGCTACAGTGGGAGTAAAAGGTAGATGGGATACAAGGAAAATAGAATCAGTAAGTAAAGAGAGGTGAAGGTTTATAAACTAAAGAGGAGGCAGTTAGGGTAAGATATAAACAACTATTGGAGGATAGATGGGCTAGTGAGAGTGTAGGCAATGGGGTCGAAAATGTATGGGGTAGATTTAAAAATGTAGTGTTAGAGTGTTCAGCAGAAGTTTGTGGTTACAGGCGAGTGGGTGCGGGAGGGAAGAGGAGCGATTGGTGGAATGATGATGTAAAGAGAGTAGTAAGGGAGAAAAGTTAGCATATGAGAGGTTTTTACAAAGTAGAAGTGATGCAAGGAGGGAAGAGTATATGGAGAGAAAAAGAGGGGTTTAAAAAGAGTGGTGAAGCAATGTAAAAGAGAGCAGATGAGAGAGTGGGTGAGATGTTATCAGCAAATTTTGTTGAAAATAAGAAAAAGTTTTGGAATGAGATTAATAAGTTGAGGAAGCCTAGAGAACAAATGGATTTGACAGTTAAAAATAGGAGAGGAGAGTTATTAAATGGAGAGTTAGAGGTATCGGGAAGATGGAGAGAATATTTTGAGGATTTGTTAAATGTTGATGAAGACAGGAAGCTGTGATTTCGTGTGTAGGGCAGGAGGAATAACATCTTGTAGAGTGTGGAAGAGCCAGTTGTGGGTGTAGGGAAGTTCGTGAGGCAGTGGGTAGAATGAAAGGGGTAAGGCAGCTGGGATTGATGGGATAAAGATAGAAATGTTAAAAGCAGGTGGGGATATAATTTTGGAGTGGTTGGTGCTATTATTTAATAAATGTATGGAAGAGGGTAAGGTACCTAGGGATTGGCAGAGAGCGTGTATTGTTCCTTTGTATAAAGGCAAAGGGGACAAAAGAGAGTGCAAAAATTATAGGGGAATAAGTCTGTTGAGTGTACCTGGTAAAGTGTATGGTAGAGTTATTATTGAAAGAATTAAGAGTAAAACAGAAAGCAGGATAGCAGATGAACAAGGGGCTTTAGGAAAGGTAGGGGTGTGTAGACCAAGTGTTTACAGTGAAACATATAGGTGAACAGTATTTGGATAAGGGTAAAGATGTTTTTGTGGCATTTATGGATTTGGAAAAGGCGTATGATAGGGTAGATAGGGGGCAATGTGGCAGATGTTGCAGGTGTATGGAATAGGAGGAAGGTTACTGAAAGCAGTGAAGAGTTTTTATGAGGATAGTGAGGCTCAGGTTAGAGTGTGTAGGAGGGAAGGGACTATTTCCCAGTAAAAGTGGGCCTTAGACAAGGATGTGTGATGTCACCGTGGTTGTTCAATATATTTATAGATGGGGTTGTAAGAGAGTGAATGCGAGGGTCTTGGCAAGAGGTGTTGGGCTAAAAGATAAGAAGCAAATACAAAGTGGGAGTTGTCACAGTTGCTTTTGCTGATGACACTGTGCTTTGGGAGATTCTGAAGAGAAGCTGCAGAGGTTGGTGGATGAATTTGGTAGGGTGTGTAAAGAAGAAAATTGAAAGTGAATATAGGAAAGAGTAAGGTGATGAGGATAACAAAAAGAATAGGTGACGAAAGATTGGATATCAGATTGGAGGAGAGAGTATGGAGGAGGTGAATGTATTCAGATATTTGGGAGTGGACATGTCGGCGGATGGGTCTATGAAGGATGAGGTGAATCATTAGAATTGATGAGGGAAAAGGGTGAGTGGAGCACTTCGAGTCTGTGGAGACAAAGAACCTTGTCCATGGAAGTAAAGAGGGAATGTATGAGAGTATAGTTATACCAACGCTCTTATATGGGTGTGAAGCATGGGTGATGAATGTTGCAACGAGGAGAAGGCTGGAGGCAGTGGAGATGTCATGTCTGAGGTCAATGTGTGGTGTGAATATAATGCAGAGAATTCGGAGTTTGGAAATTAGGAGGAGTGCGGGATTACCAAAACGATTGTCCAGAGAGCTGAGGAGGGTTGTTGAGGTGGTTTGGACATGTGAGAGAATGGAACGAGACAGAGTGACTTCGAGTGTATAAATCTGTAGTGGAGGGAAGGCGGGGTAGGGGTCGGCCTAGGAAAGGTTGGAGGGAGGGGTAAAGGAAGTTTTGTGTGCGAGGGCTTGGACTTCCAGCAAGCATGTGTGAGCGTATTTGATAGGAGTGAATGGAGGCATATGGTTTTAATACTTGACGTGCTGTTGGAGTGTGAGCAAAGTAACATTTATGAAGGGATTCAGAAACCGGCAGGCCGGACTTGAGTTCTGGAGATGGGAAGTACAGTCCGGCACTCTGAAGGAGAGTGTTAATGTTGCAGTTTTATAACTGTAGTGTAAAACACCCTCTGGCAAGACAGTGATGGAGTGAATGATGATGAAAGTTTTTTTTTCGGGCCACCCTGCCTTGGTGGGAATCGGCCGATGTGTTAATAAAAAATAATATAAAATATATATATATATATATATATATATATATATATATATATATATATATATATATATATATATATATATATATATATATATGCTAAATTAAAGAAGGCGAAATATAACAAACACTGATCTCTGGCGGGGAGACTGAATAGAACCTCATGACAAGGTAGCAGTCTTTGCCGACCATTCCCACTGGTCCAATACCTTGGCATCCAGCTCACGCCTGCTCTTGCGAATTCCTAGCATTGTAAAAATCTCTAGTTGTGTCGATGCATGCAGGGGATGAGATGAAAAGCTGAAGCCACCAGCCTGAAAGCTGGCTGCCTTGGATCAACGTCTAGCGTGAGCTGGATGCCAAGGTATTGGACCAGTGTGGTACGGTCGGCAAAGCACTGCATACCTTGTCATGAGGTTCGTAGGTTCGAGTCTCCGTCGGCCAGAGATCAGTGTTTGTTAATATTTCGCCTGCTCTTGCGAATTCCTAGCATATATACATATATATATATAATATATATATATATATATATATATATATATATATATATATATATATATATATATATATATATAATTAGTATATATATATATATATATATATATATATATTATCCATGGGAAGTGGAATAAGAATCTTTCCTGCGTAAGCCATGCGGTTGTAAGTCAACTAAAATGCCGGAACAATGGGCTAGTAACCCCTTTTCCTGTATAGCTTACTAAAAGAAAAAGAAGAAAACCGTCAAAATGGGATGTTTGAATGTGCGTGGATGTTGTGCAAATGATAAGAAAGAGATGATTGTAGATGTTATGAATGAAAAGAAGCTGGATGTCCTGGCTTTAAGTGAGATAAAGCTAAAGGGGTAGGAGAGTTTCAGTGGGGAGAAATAAATGGGATTAGGTCAGGGTTTCAAATAGAGTTAGAGCTAAAGAAGGAGTGGCAATAATGTTGAATAATCAGTTATGGCAGGTAAAGAAGGAATATAAATGTATAAATTCAAGGATTATGTGGAGTAAAATAAAGGTTGGATGTGAAAAGTGGGTTATAGTAAGTGTTTATGTACCTGGAGAAGAGAGAAGTGTAGAGGAGAGAAAGAGATTTTGGGAAATGTTGAGTGAGTGTGTGGGGAGTTTTGAACCAAGTGAGAGAGTAATTGTGGTTGGGGATCTTAATGCTAAAGTGGGTAAAAATGTTGTGGATGGAGTAGTAGGTAAATTTGGGGTGCCAGTGGTAAATGTAAATGGGGAACCATTAATTGAGCTATGTGTAGAAAGAGGTTTGGTAATAAGTAATACATATTTTATGAAAAAGAGGATAAATAAATATACAAAGTATGATATAGCACGTAAGGAAAGTAGTTTGTTGGATTATGTATTGGTGGATGAAAGGTTGATGGGTAGGCTTCAGGATGTACATGTTTATAGAGGGGCAACGGATATATCAGATCATTATTTGGTTGTAGCTACAGTTAGAGTAAAAGGTAGATGGGACAAAAGAAAATGGCAACAGCAAGTAAGAGAGGTAAAAGTGTATAAACTAAGGGAGGAGGAAGTTAGGGTGAGATTTTTTTATTAACACATCGGCCGATTCCCACCAAGGCAGGGTGGCCCGAAAAGAAAAACTTTCATCATCATTCACTCCATCACTGTCTTGCCAGAGGGGTGCTTTACACTACAGTTATAAAACTGCAACATTAACACTCCTCCTTCAAAGGGGCCGGCACTGTACTTCCCATCTCCAGAACTCAAGTCCGGCCTGCCAGGGTTTCCTGAATCCTTCATAAATGTTACTTTGCTCACACTCCAACAGCCGTCAAGTATTAAAACCATATGCCTCCATTCACTCTATCAAATACGCTCACACATGCTTGCTGGAAGTCCAAGCCCCTTGCACACAAAACTTCCTTTACCCCCTCCCTCCACCCTTTCCTAGGCCGACCCTACCCCGCCTTCCCTCCACTACAGATTTATACACTCTCGAAGTCACTCTGTCTCGTTCCATTCTCTCTACATGTCAAACCACCTCAACAACCCCTCCTCAGCTCTCTGGACAATCGTTTTGGTAATCCCGCACCTCCTCCTAATTTTCCCAAAATCCAATTCTCTGCATTATATTCCCCCACCCCATTGACCTCAGACATGACATTTCTACTGCCTCCAGCCTTCTCCTCGTTGCAGCATTCATCACCCATGCTTCACACCCATATAAGAGCGTTGGTATAACTATACTCTCATACATTCCCCCCTTTACTTCCCTGGACAAGGTTCTTTGTCTCCACAGACTCCGAGTGCTCCACTCACCCTTTTCCCTCATCAATTCTATGATTCACCTCATCCTTCATAGACCCATCTGCCGACATGTCCACTCCCAAATATCTGAATACATTCACCTCCTCCATACTCTCTCCCTCCAATCTGATATCAATCTTTCGTCACCTATTCTTTTTGTTATCCTCATCACCTTACTCTTTCCTATATTCACTTTCAATTTTCTTCTTTTACACACCCTACCAAATTCATCCACCAACCTCTGCAACTTCTCTTCAGAATCTCCCAAAGCACAGTGTCATCAGCAAAAAGCAACTGTGACAACTCCACTTTGTATTTGCTTCTTTATCTTTTAGCCCAACACCTCTTGCCAAGACCCTCGCATTCACTTCTTACAACCCCATCTATAAATATATTGAAAAACCACGGTGACATCACACATCCTTGTCTAAGGCCAACTTTTACTCTAACCTGAGCCTCACTATCCTCATAAAAACTCTTTACTGCTTTCAGTAACCTTCCTCCTATTCCATACACCTGCAACATCTGCCACATTGCCCCCTATCTACCCTATCATACGCCTTTTCCAAATCCATAAATGCCACAAAAACATCTTTACCCTTATCAAATACTGTTCACCTATATGTTTCACTGTAAACACTTGGTCTACACACCCCTACCTTTCCTAAAGCCCCTTGTTCATCTGCTATCCTACTTTCTGTCTTACTCTTAATTCTTTCAATAATAACTCTACCATACACTTTACCAGGTACACTCAACAGACTTATTCCCCTATAATTTTGCACTCTCTTTGTCCCCTTTGCCTTTATACAAAGGAACAATACACGCTCTCTGCCAATCCCTAGGTACCTTACCCTCTTCCATACATTTATTAAATAATAGCACTAACCACTCCAAAACTATATCCCCACCTGCTTTTAACATTTCTATCTTTATCCCATCAATCCCAGCTGCCTTACCCCCTTTCATTCTACCCACTGCCTCACGAACTTCCCTACACTCACAACTGGCTCTTCCACACTCCTACAAGATGTTATTCCTCCTTGCCCTACACACGAAATCACAGCTTCCTGTCTTCATCAACATTTAACAACTCCTCAAAATATTCTCTCCATCTTCCCGATACCTCTAACTCTCCATTTAATAACTCTCCTCTCCTATTTTTAACTGTCAAATCCATTTGTTCTCTAGGCTTCCTCAACTTATTAATCTCATTCCAAAACTTTTCTTATTTTCAACAAAATTTGCTGATAACATCTCACCCACTCTCTCATCTGCTCTCTTTTACATTGCTTCACCACTCTTTTAACCTCTCTTTTCTCTCCATATACTCTTCCCTCCTTGCATCACTTCTACTTTGTTAAAACGTCTCATATGCTAACTTTTTCTCCTTACTACTCTCTTTACATCATCATTCCAATCGCTCCTCTTCCCTCCGCACCCACTCGCCTGTAACCACAAACTTCTGCTGAACACTCTAACACTACATTTTTAAATCTATCCATACATTTTCAACCCCATTGCCTACACTCTCACTAGCCCATCTATCCTCCAATAGTTGTTTATATCTTACCTAACTGCCTCCTCTTTTAGTTTATAAACCTTCACCTCTCTCTTACTTACTGATTCTATTTTCCTTGTATCCCATCTACCTTTTACTCCCACTGTAGCTATAACTAAAAAGTGATCTGATATATCTGTGGCCCCTCTATAAACATGTACATCCTGAAGTCTACTCAACAGTCTTTTATCTACCAATACATAGTCAACAAACTACTATCATTACGCCCTACATCATATCTTGTATACTTATTTATCCTCTTTTTTTTAAAATATGTATTACCTATAACTAAACCCCTTTCTATACAAAGTTCAATCAAGGGCTCCCATTATCATTTACACCTGGCACCCAAACTTACCTACTACACCCTCTCTGCATGTTTCTCCCACTTTAGCATTTAGGTCCCCTACCACAATTACTCTCTCATTTGGTTCAAAAGTTCCTATACATTCGCTTAACATCTCCCAAAATCTCTCTCTCCTCTACACTCCTCTCTTCTCCAGGTGCATACACGCTTATTATGACAGACTTTTCGCATCCGACCCTTATTTTAATCCACATAATCCTTGAATTTACACATTCATATTCCCTCTTTTCCTTCCATAACTGATCCTTCAACATTATTGCTACCCTTCCTTAGCTCTAACTCTCTCAGATACTCTGACTTAATCCCATTTATTTCTCCCCACTGAAACTCGCCTATCCCTTCAGCTTTGTTTCGCTTAGGCCAGGACATCCAACTTCTTTTCATTCATAACATTGGCAATCATCTCTTTCTTATCATCCGCACTACATCCACGCACATTCAGACAACCCAGTTTTATAAAGTTTTTCTTCTTCTCGTTTTAGTAGATTTGTACAGGAGAAGGGGTTACTAGCCTTGCTCCCGGCATCTTAGTCGCCTCATACGACACGCATTGCTTACGGAGGAAAGATTCTTTTCCACTTCCCCATGGACAATAGGAAAATAAAAGAACAGAGCTATTAAGAAAAGAAGAAAAACCTAGATTATGTATATATATGCATGTGTATGCCAGTGTAGTGTGACCTAAAGTGTAAGTAAGTAGCTAGATATACCTGTTATCCAGCGTGTTTATGAGACAGAAAAAGACACCAGCAATCCTACCATCATGTAAAACAGTTTCAGGTTTCTGTTTCACAGTCACCTGGCAGGACGGTAGTACCTCCCTGGGTGGTTGCTGTCTACCAACCTACTAAGGTGAGATATAAACAACTATTGGCAGGAAGGTGGGCGAGTGCAAGTATGAGTAGTGGGGGGGTTGAAGAGAGTTGGGATAGTTTTAAAAATGCAGTTTGTGGCTATATGAGGGTGGGTACAGGAGGAAAGAGGAGTGAGTGGTGGAATGAAGAAGTAAAGGGTGTGAAGGTTTTACAAAACAGAAGTGTTAATAGAAGAGCAGAGTATATGGAAGTAAAAGAAAGGTGAAGAGGTGGTGAGAGAGTGCAAAGAAGAGCGGATGAAAGAATGGGAGAGGCTCTGTCAAGAAATTTTGCTGAAAACAAGAAAAAGATTTGGAGTGAGATAAACAAGGTAAGAGAGCCTAGGGAACGAATGGATTGTCAGTTAAAAACACAGTAGGGGAGTTAGTAGATGGGGAGCTGGAGGTATGGGGTAGATGGTGGGAATATTTTGAGAAACTTTTAAATGTCAATGAAAAAAGGGAGGCGGTAATTTCATGTACTGGCCAGGGAGGTACAACATCGTTTAGGAGTGAAGAAGAGCAGGATGTGAGTGTGGGGGAGGTGCTTGTGGCATTACGTAGAAAGAAAGGGGGTAAAGCAGCTGGAATTGACGGAATCATGACAGAAATGTTAAAAGTAGGGGGGGATATAGTGCTGGAGTGATTGGTATTTTTGTTTAATAAATGTATGAAAGAGGGGAAGGTACCTAGGGATTGGCAGAGATCATGTATAGTTCCTTTATATAAAGGGAAGGGGGATAAAAGATAGTGTAAAAATTAGAGGGGAATAAGTTTACTGAGTATACCAGGTAAAGTGTATGGCAGGATTATTGAAAGAATTAGAGGTAAGACAGAGAGTAGGATTGCAAATGAGCAAGGAGGCTTTAGAGTGGGTAGGGGATGTGTAGATCAAGTGTTTACAGTGAAGTATATATGTGAACAGTATTTAGATAAAGGTAGAGAAGTTTTTATTGCATTTATGGATTTAGAAAAGGCATATGATAGAGTGGATAGGAGAGCAATGTGGCAAATGTTGCAAGTGTATGGAATAGGTAGTAAGTTACTGAAGGCTGTAAAGAGTTTTTATGAGGATAGTGAGGCTCAGGTTAGGGTGTGTAGGAGAGAGGGAGATTACTTCCCGGTAAAAGTAGGTCTTAGACACGGATGTGTAATGTCACCATGGTTGTTTAATATATTTATAGATGGGGTTGTAAAAGAAGTAAATGCTAGGGTGTTGGGGAGAGGGGTGGGATTAAATTATTGAGAATTAAATGCAAAATGGGAGTTGACACAGTTACTTTTTGCTGATGATACTGTGTTTAAGGGAGATTCTAAAGAAAAGTTGCAAAGGTTAGTGGACGAGTTTGGGAGAGTGTGTAAAGGTAGAAAGTTAAAAGTGAACATAGATAAGGAAAGGTGATGAGGGTATCAAACTATTTAAATAAAGAAAAATTGGATATCACATTGGAGAGAGGGATTATGGAAGAAGTAAATGTTTTCAGATATTTGGGAGTTGACGTGTCAGCGGATGGGTTTATGAAGGATGAGGTTAACCATAGAATTGATAAAGGAAAAAAGGTAAGTGGTTCGTTGAGGCAAAGAAGGGAATGTACGAAAGTATAGTGGCACCAACACTCTTATATGGGTACTCACCTAATTGTACTCACCTAATTTTGGTTGCAGGGGTCGAGACTCAGCTCCTGGCCCCGCCTCTGCACTGTCCGCTACTGGGTCTCTGCTCTCCTGCTCCGTGAGCTTTATCATACCTTGTCTTAAAAAATATGTATGGTTCCCGCCTCCACTATATCGTTCGCTAAACTATTCCACTTCCTAACTACTCTATGGCTGAAGAAATGCTTCCTAACATCCCTTTGACTCATCTGAGTCTTCAGCTTCCAGTTGTGTCCCCTTGTTTCTGTGTTTCCTCTCTGGAACATCCTGTCACTATCTACCTTGTCGATTCCCCGCAGTATTTTGTATGTCGTTATCATGTCTCCTCTAACCCTTCTGTCCTCCAGTGTTGTTAGTCCTATTTCCCTCAACCTTTCTTCATAAGGCAGTCCCCTGAGTTGTGGAACTAGCCTTGTCCCAAACCTTTTCACTTTTCTAATTTCTTGACGTGCTTGACCAGGTGTGGGTTCCAGACTGGTGCTGCATACTCTAGTATGGGCCTGACGTATACGGTGTGAAGCATTGGTTGCAAATGCTGCAGCGAGGCGGCGGCTGGAGGCAGTGGAGATGTCCTGTCTAAGGGCAATGTGTGGTGTAAATATTATGCAGAAAATTCGGAATGTGGAAATTAGGAGAAGGTGTGGAGTTACTAAAAGTATTTGTCAGAGAACTGAAGAGGGGTTGTTGAGGTGGTTTGGTCACTTAGAGAGAATGGATCAAAGTAGAATGACTTGGAGAGCGTATAAATCTGTAGGGGAAGGAAGGCGGGGTAGGGGTCGTCCTAGAAAAGGTTGGAGGGAAGGGTAAAGGAGGTATTGTGGGCGAGGCGCTTGGACTTCCAGCAAGCATGTGTGAGCGTGTTAGATAGGAGTGAATGGAGACGAATGGTTTTTGGGACATGACGATCTGTTGGAGTGTGAACAGGGTAACATTTTGTGAAGGGATTCAGGGATACTAGTTAATTGATTTAGTTGGACTTGAGTCCTGGAAATGGGAAGTACAATGCCTGCACTTTAAAGGAGGGGTCTGGGATAGTGACAGCTGGGAGGGACAATTCTCAGCTGTCGTATCTGAAGCTCCTCTGCAAAGACAGTGATTATGTATGAGTGTGGTGAAAGTGTTGAATGATGATGAAAGTATTTTCTTTTTGGGGATTTTCTTTCTTTTTGGGTCACCCTGCCTCGGCGGGAGACGGCCGACTTGTTGAAAATATATATATATATATATATATTCACAAACACTGATCTCCGTCGGCCAGAGATCAGTGTTTGTGAATATTTCGTCTGCTCTTGCAATTCCTAGCATATATATATATATATATATATATATATATATATATATATATATATATATATATATATATATAGAGAGGGGGGGAGAGAGAGAGAGAGAGAGAGAGATCCCAAAGATAAGGCCACAGCTCAAACAATAAGAGACAAACATCCGACAAGGGATACCAGAGCCATCAAAAACAACCCTGAAGGAGACCCCATCACTGAACAATTAATTTTGCCAGTGTCATTTTCAGCAGGATCTGCAGGAGGTTACACTGGAATTAGACCACAACACCTTCCGAATTAACAACTTTTGTCAACAACTGCCTGGCTGGGCGAATCCCAGAAGAAATTAAACCTTTCTATTTTGGAGCCTTATTATTTGCTTTGAAGAAGAAGGATAGGGAATCAGACCCATTGCTCTTGGCAACACCCTTCGCCGCCTAGTTGCCAAAGCAGCAGTAAGAAATATTCGCCTAGAAGCTGCCAATTTACTCAAGCCACACCAACTGGGCTTTGGGGTCTCTCAAGGCAGTGAAGCCGCAGCTCATGCGGCAAAGGCCTACATCAGGGACCTATCAGAAGACAAGGCCGTAGTCAAACTTGACTTTAGAAATGCCTTTAATATGGTGAAGAGAGATGTGGTCTTGCCAGCCGTTCAGGATCGCTTCCTAGTCTCTTTCCCTTCATTTCAGCTGGCTACAGAAACCCTCGACTCTTTTGTTTGGGAACATGAAATTCCCTCATGTGAGGGTGTTCAGCAGGGTGATCCACTCGCTCCACTTCTCTTCTGTTTGGCAGTAAGAGAACTAACTTCCAGCCTACGCAGCGAGCTCAACATCTGTTACCTGGATGATGGCACTCTGGCGGGTACTGGGGAGTCCCTTTTAGAGGACCTACAACGGGTGAAGACACAAGGAGAAGCCTTAGGACTCATCCTCAATCCCTCAAAGTGTGAAATCATCACAATAAACCAGGAAATAATCAATGCGGTGCAAACAATCCTACAAGAAGTCACTACTACCACTCCATCCAACAGTACCCTCCTGGGAGCACCGCCAGGAGGGTACTGTTTTACCTAATCTGCCGATTAGGTAAAACTTGCGAATTTGGCTTAAATAGCAAGCTCACCTTGCCATATAAGACAAGCGAAATTTTGTGTATGCAATAATTTCGCAAAAATCATTCTGAACATAACGAAAAAATATATTTCATTTTGTTTGTTTATTATTAAATTAATGTTAACGTATCTAAAATATATTTAGTTGGGTTATGCTAAATTAAATTGAGATTGTTGTAATAAGGTTAGGTTGGTTTTCAAAGTTTCTCTTGGTACAAAATTATAATTTTTTTTCATTAACGTAAATTAAAAAAATATATCTTTAAACGTATAAGAAAATTTTAGAAAGAACTAATTTAAATGAGTTCTTGTTAATTGACCAGTTTTACCTAATCGGCACGACATATATATAGTATATATATATATATATATATATATATATATATATATATATATATATATATATATAGCTTCAGGAAGAAATCCAAATATTCTTCCTTGAAGCCTTTTATCCACTTCTATGAGGCTATGGGTCCCACAATTTGCACTAGAGGTGGACCCCATTCTATTTTTAAATATATATATATATATATATATATATATATATATATATATATATATATATATATATATATATATATATATATATATATATATATATATATATATATATTTCAACAAGTGGCGTCTCCCACCGAAGGAGGGGGACCCAAAAGAAAGAAAATCCCCCAAAAGAAAATACTTTCATCATCATTCAACACTTTCACCTCACTCATACATAATCACTGTCTTTGCAGAGGCGCTCAGATACGACAGCTGAGAATAAGTCGTTCCCCCCAGCTGTCACTATCCCAGACCCCTCCATTAAAGTCCAGGCATTGTACTTCCCATTTCCAGGACTCATGTCCAACTAAATCAATTAACTGGTTTCCCTGAATCACTTAACAAAATATTACCCTGCTCACACTCCAACAGCTCGTCAGGTCCCAAAAACCATTCGTCTCCATTCACTCCTATCTAACACGCTCACACATGCTTGCTGGAAGTCCAAGCCTCTCGCTGAATAGGTTAAACTTACGATTTTGGCTTAAATTGCAACGCTCTTCTTGCCGAAAAAGTGAAGCGAAAATATGTGAATGCAATAATTTCGCAAAAATCATTCTGAACCTAACGAAAAAAATATATTTCATTGTGTTTGTTTATTTTTAAATTATTGTAAACTTATGCAAAATATATTTAGTTGGATTAGGCTAAATTAAATTACGAGACACTTATTCAAAATATGAGAATCTTTATTAAAGAAACGTTTAGTAACACAGTGGCTTCATCAATCCAATACAAAGCAGAGAGGGGTAAGGAGAGGAGGAGTTTGAGATAATCAGTCCATCAGCCTGGAATCAATGTCTTCAGTCCATCACTCTTGTAGAAAGTGCAGCATATGGCCGGAGAAGTGGCTTATATACTGTAGCTTATATACTGGCATTGTATTGGACTGATGAAGCCACTGTGTGACGAAACGTTTCCTTCAGTAAAGATTCCCATATGTTGCATAAGTGTCTCAATCTTCAACTTATGGGTTTTTAAAACCATTTATCACATGTATCAGCCACTGCAACATCATGGGAACTTGATACTAGGAATTCTTTAATACTTGTCCAACCTTTGGACAAAGACCTGCTTACACTAATGGAAGGTTGCACTGTGATGCCGCCTCCTCCTGCTTCCACTCACCTGACTACAGTATATAAGCCACATACTCGTAGTATGCCACAACTTGCATTCATAACAAGTTTGAATTTTAGTATTACGTGAAGAACAGAGAAGATGTTTTCCTATTTGCTACTTGCCCCTCAATCTCAGTCTGCGACATAAAAGCTCTCTTCAGTAAGGAGCCTGAGTCTCAGTCTGCGACCTGGAAGCTCTCTTCAGTAAGGAGCCTGAGTCTCAGTCTGCGACCTAGAAGTTCTCTTCAGTAAGGAGCCTGAGTCTCAGTCTGCGACCTGGAAGCTCTCTTCAGTAAGGAGCCTGAGTCTCAGTCTGCGACCTGGAAGCTCTCTTCAGTAAAGAGCCTGAGTCTCAGTCTGCGACCTAGAAGCTCTCTTCAGTAAGGAGCCTGAGTCTCAGTCTGCGACCTAGAAGCTCTCTTCAGTAAGGAGCCTGAGTCTCAGTCTGCGACCTAGAAGCTCTCTTCAGTAAGGAGCCTGAGTCTCAGTCTGCGACCTAGAAGCTCTCTTCAGTAAGGAGCCTGAGTCTCAGTCTGCGACCTAGAAGCTCTCCTCAGTAAGGAGCCTGAGTCTCAGTCTGCAACCTGGAAGCTCTCTTCAGTAAGGAGCCTGAGTCTCAGTCTGCGACCTAGAAGCTCTCTTCAGTAAGGAGCCTGAGTCTCAGTCTGCGACCTGAAGCTCTCTTCAGTAAGGAGCCTGAGTCTCAGTCTGCGACCTAGAAGCTCTCTTCAGTAAGGAGCCTGAGTCTCAGTCTGCAACCTGGAAGCTCTCTTCAGTAAGGAGCCTGAGTCTCAGTCTGCGACCTAGAAGCTCTCTTCAGTAAGGAGCCTGAGTCTCAGTCTGCGACCTAGAAGCTCTCCTCAGTAAGGAGCCTGAGTCTCAGTCTGCAACCTGGAAGCTCTCTTCAGTAAGGAGCCTGAGTCTCAGTCTGCGACATAGAAGCTCTCTTCAGTAAGGAGCCTGAGTCTCAGTCTGCGACCTAGAAGCTCTCTTCAGTAAGGAGCCTGAGTCTCAGTCTGCAACCTGGAAGCTCTCTTCAGTAAGGAGCCTGAGTCTCAGTCTGCGACCTGGAAGCTCTCTTCAGTAAGGAGCCTGAGTCTCAGTCTGCGACCTGGAAGCTCTCTTCAGTAAGGAGCCTGAGTCTCAGTCTGCGACCTGAAGCTCTCTTCAGTAAGAGCCTGAGTTCAGTCTGCGACCTAGAAGCTCTCTTCAGTAAGGAGCCTGAGTCTCAGTCTGCGACCTAGAAGCTCTCTTCAGTAAGGAGCCTGAGTCTCAGTCTGCGACCTGAAGCTCTCTTCAGTAAGGAGCCTGAGTCTCAGTCTGCGACCTGAAGCTCTCTCAGTAAGGAGCCTGAGTCTCAGTCTGCAACCTGGAAGCTCTCTTCAGTAAGGAGCCTGAGTCTCAGTCTGCGACCTAGAAGCTCTCTTCAGTAAGGAGCCTGAGTCTCAGTCTGCGACCTAGAAGCTCTCTTCAGTAAGGAGCCTGGTCTCCCGTCTGCGACCTAGAAGCTCTCTTCAGTAAGGAGCCTGGGTCTCAGTCTGCAACCTGAGCTCTCTTCAGTAAGGAGCCTGAGTCTCAGTCTGCGACCTGAAGCTCTCTTCAGTAAGGAGCCTGAGTCTCAGTCTGCGACCTAGAAGCTCTCCTCAATAAGGAGCCTGAGTCTCAGTCTGCAACCTGGAAGCTCTCTTCAGTAAGGAGCCTGAGTCTCAGTCTGCGACCTAGAAGCTCTCTTCAGTAAGGAGCCTGAGTCTCAGTCTGCGACCTAGAAGCTCTCTTCAGTAAGGAGCCTGAGTCTCAGTCTGCAACCTGGAAGCTCTCTTCAGTAAGGAGCCTGAGTCTCAGTCTGCGACCTGGAAGCTCTCTTCAGTAAGGAGCCTGAGTCTCAGTCTGCGACCTGGAAGCTCTCTTCAGTAAGAAGCCTGAGTCTCAGTCTGCGACCTGGAAGCTCTCTTCAGTAAGGAGCCTGAGTATCTGTCTGCGACCTGGAAGTTCTCTTCAGTAAGGAGCCTGAGTATCTGTCTGCGACCTGGAAGTTCTCTTCAGTAAGGAGCCTGAGTCTCAGTCTGCGACCTGGAAGTTCTCTTCAGTAAGGAGCCTGAGTCTCAGTCTGCGACCTGGACGCTCTCTTCAGTAAGGAGCCTGAGTCTCAGTCTGCGACCTGGAAGCTCTCTTCAGTAAGGAGCCTGGGTCCCAGTCTGCGACCTTGAAGCTATCTTCAGTAAGGAGCCTGGGTCCCAGTCTGCGTCCTGGAAGCTCTCTTCAGTAAGGAGCCTGTGTCCCAGTCTGCGTCCTGGAAGCTCTCTTCAGTAAGGAGCCTGGGTCCCAGTCTGCGTCCTGGAAGCTCTCTTCAGTAAGGAGCCTGGGTCCCAGTCTGCGTCCTGGAAGCTCTCTTCAGTAAGGAGCCTGGGTCCCAGTCTGCGTCCTGGAAGCTCTCTTCAGTAAGGAGCCTGGGTCCCAGTCTGCGTCCTGGAAGCTCTCTTCAGTAAGGAGCCTGGGTCCCAGTCTGCGTCCTGGAAGTTCTCTTCAGTAAGGAGCCTGTGTCCCAGTCTGCGTCCTGGAAGCTCTCTTCAGTAAGGAGCCTGGGTCCCAGTCTGCGTCCTGGAAGCTCTCTTCAGTAAGGAGCCTGGGTCCCAGTCTGCGTCCTGGAAGCTCTCTTCAGTAAGGAGCCTGGGTCCCAGTCTGCGTCCTGGAAGCTCTCTTCAGTAAGGAGCCTGGGTCCCAGTCTGCGTCCTGAAAGCTCTCTTCAGTAAGGAGCCTGGGTCCCAGTCTGCGTCCTGGGCTCTCTTCAGTAAGGGCCTGGGTCCCAGTCTGCGTCC
>WNWK01019547.1:0-37556 GCA_009830355.1 Cherax destructor
CCCTACTAATCGTCCATCTCCCTCTTACAACCCACTCTCCCTGCATCCTACAATAACCTGCAGCGCTGTATAACCCCTGTGGTTTAGCGCTTCTATTTGATTATAATAATAATAATAATAGCCCATGGCCTGCAAACTTGCCTCCAGATGAGACCCATTGGTGAGCATCAAGCTTTAATGATTGGATAAAGATTAAAATGCGAGGTTCATTCCTGACCCTGTTAAATCAATTAAATGGATGTATTTGGCTAGGGCCATATATTGGTAGTAGGTTGGTAGACAGCAACCACCCAGGGAGGTACTACCATCCTGCCAGGTGACTGTGAAACAGAAACCTGAAACTGTTTTACATGATGGTAGGATTGCTGGTGTCTTTTTTCTGTCTCATAAACATGCAAGATTTCAGGTACGTCTTGCTACTTATACTTACACTTAGGTCACACTACGCAAACATGTACACGTTTATGTATACACACTCATCTGAGTTTTCTTTGATTTTATCTTAATAGTTCTTGTTCTTATTGCTTTTCCCTTTCATATCCATGGGGAAGTGGAATAAGAATCTTTCCTCCGTAAGCCATGCGTGTTGTAAAAGTCAACTAAAATGCCGGGAACAATGGGCTAGTAACCCCTTTTCCTGTATAGCTTACTAAAAAGAAGAAGAAGAAAACCGTCAAAGTGGGATGTTTGAATGTGCGTGGATGTTGTGCGAATGATAAGAAAGAGATGATTGTAAATGTTATGAATGAAAAGAAGCTGGATGTCCTGGCTTTAAGTGAGACAAAGCTAAAGGGGGGTAGGAGAGTTTCAGTGGGGAGAAATAAATGGGATTAGATCAGGGGTTTCAAATAGAGTTAGAGCTAAAGAAGGAGGGCAATAATGTTGAATAATCAGTTATGGCAGGTAAAGAAGGAATATAAATGTATAAATTCAAGGATTATGTGGAGTAAAATAATGGTTGGATGTGAAAAGTGGGTTATAGTAAGTGTTTATGCACCTGGCGAAGAGAGAAGTGTAGAGGAGAGAGAGAGATTTTGGGAAATGTTGAGTGAGTGTGTGGGAGTTTTGAACCAAGTGAGAGAGTAATTGTGGTTGGGGATCTTAATGCTAAAGTGGGTAAAAATGTTGTGATGGAGTAGTAGGTAAATTTGGGGTGCCAGGGGTAAATGTAAATGGGGAACCATTAATTGAGCTATGTGTAGAAAGAGGTTTGGTAATAAGTAATACATATTTTATGAAAAAGAGGATAAATAAATATACAAGGTATGATATAGCACGTAAGGAAAGTAGTTTGTTGGATTATGTATTGGTGGATAAAAGGTTGATGAGTAGGCTTCAGGATGTACATGTTTATAGAGGGGCAACGGATATATCAGATCATTATTTGGTTGTAGCTACAGTTAGAGTAAAAGGTAGATGGGACAAAAAGAAAATGGCAACAGCAAGTAAGAGAGAGGTAAAAGTGTATAAACTAAGGGAGGAGGAAGTTAGGTGAGATATAAGCAACTATTGGCAGAAAGGTGGGCTAGTGCAAGTAGGAGTAGTGGGGGGTTGAAGAGAGTTGGGATAGTTTTAAAATGCAGATTAGATTGTGGGGCAGAAGTTTGTGGCTATAGGAGGGTGGGTGCAGGAGGAAAGAGGAGTGAGTGGTGGAATGAAGAAGTAAAGGGTGTGATAAAAGAGAAAAAGGTAGCTTATGAGAGGTTTTTACAAAACAGAAGTGTTAATAGAAGAGCAGAGTATATGGAGAGTAAAAGAAAGGTGAAGAGAGTGGTGAGAGAGTGCAAAAGAAGAGCGGATGAAAGAATGGGAGAGGCTCTGTCAAGAAATTTTGCTGAAAACAAGAAAAAATTTTGGAGCGAGATAAACAAGGTAAGAAAGCCTAGAGAATGAATGGATTTGTCAGTTAAAAACAGAGTAGGGAGTTAGTAGATGGGGAGCTGGAGGTATTGGGTAGATGGCGGGAATATTTTGAGGAACTTTTAAATGTCGATGAAAAAGGGAGGCGGTAATTTCATGCACTGGCCGGGGAGGTACAACATCGTTTAGGAGTGAAGAAGAGCAGGATGTGAGTGTGGGGAGGTGCGTGAGGCATTACGTAGAATGAAAGGGGGTAAAGCAGCTGGAATTGACGGAATCATGACAGAAATGTTAAAAGCAGGGGGGGATATAGTGCTGGAGTGGTTGGTATTTTTGTTTATTAAATGTATGAAAGAGGGGAAGGTACCTAGGGATTGGCAGAGAGCATGTATAGTTCCTTTATATAAAGGAAGGGGATAAAAGAGAGTGTAAAATTATAGGGAATAAGTTTACTGAGTATACCAGGTAAAGTGTATGGCAGGGTTATTATTGAAAGAATTAGAGGTAAGACAGAGAGTAGGATTGCAGATGAGCAAGGAGGCTTTAGAGTGGGTAGGGGATGTGTAGATCAAGTGTTTACAGTGAAGCATATATGTGAACAGTATTTAGATAAAGGTAGAGAAGTTTTTATTGCATTTATGGATTTAGAAAAGGCATATGATAGAGTGGATAGGGGAGCAATGTGGCAAATGTTGCAAGTGTATGGAATAGGTAGTAAGTTACTGAAGGCTGTAAAGAGTTTTTATGAGGATAGTGAGGCTCAGGTTAGGGTGTGAGGAGAGAGGGAGATTACTTCCGGTAAAAGTAGGTCTTAGACAGGGATGTGTAATGTCACCATGGTTGTTTAATATATTTATAGATGGGGTTGTAAAAGAAGTAAATGCTAGGGTGTTGGGGAGAGGGGTGATTAAATTATGGAGAATTAAATGCAAATGGGAGTTGACACAGTTACTTTTTGCTGATGATACTGTGCTTATGGGAGATTCTAAAGAAAAGTTGCAAAGGTTAGTGGACGAGTTTGGGAGAGTGTGTAAAGGTAGAAAGTTAAAAGTGAACATAGATAAGAGTAAGGTGATGAGGGTATCAAACGATTTAAATAAAGAAAAATTGGATATCACATTGGGGAGAGGGATTATGGAAGAAGTAAATGTTTTCAGATATTTGGGAGTTGACGTGTCAGCGGATGGGTTTATGAAGGATGAGGTTAACAATAGAATTGATGAAGGAAAAAGGTGAGTGGTGCATTGAGGTATCTGTGGAGACAAAAACGTTATCCTTGGAGGCAAAGAAGGGAATGTACGAAAGTATAGTGGTACCAACACTCTTATATGGGTGTGAAGCATGGGTTGCAAATGCTGCAGCGAGGAGGAGGCTGGAGGCAGTGGAGATGTCCTGCCTAAGGGCAATGTGTGGTGTAAATATTATGCAGAAAATTCGGAATGTGGAAATTAGGAGAAGGTGTGGAGTTACTAAAAGTATTTGTCAGAGGGCTGAAGAGGGTTGTTGAGGTGGTTTGGTCATTTAGAGAGAATGGATCAAAGTAGAATGACTTGGAGAGCGTATAAATCTGTAGGGGAAGGAAGGGGGTGGGGGTCGTCCTAGAAAAGGTTGGAGGGAAGGGTAAAGGAGGTTTTGTGGGCGAGGGGCTTGGACTTCCAGCAAGCATGTGTGAGCGTGTTAGATAGGAGTGAATGGAGACGAATGGTTTTGGGACATGACGATCTGTTGGAGTGTGAGCAGGGTAACATTTTGTGAAGGGATTCAGGGAAACCAGTTAATTTATTTAATTGGACTTGAGTCCTGGAAATGGGAAGTACAATGCCTGCACTTTAAAGGAGGGGTCTGAGATAGTGACAGCTGGGAGGGACTTTTCTCAGCTTTCGTATCTGAGCTCCTCTGCAAAGACAGTGATTATGTATGAGTGTGGTGAAAGTGTTGAATGATGATGAAAGTATTTTCTTTTTGGGGATTTTCTTTCTTTTTGGGTCACCCTGCCTCGGTGGGAGACGGCCGACTTGTTGAAAAAAAAATTGGCTAGGGCCATGCATTCCCTCAAGGGAGGTTTCTTGATGCCAGTGAAGGACTCTTGATCTAAGGAATTGGACCTGTGCTTTCCCTCCTTGGATTGAACCTGAATGCCTCCCATTGCTCCCAGGTGCTGTTTGGCCCCTATGGGTTTAGCACTCCCTTAGTGTAGTAAGATTTGGCTATGTATGCACTGGAACCTCTTGCTGGGAGATTAGTGTTGTCATGGTTACCTTGGATCACACTGGCTGGGACTTTCCTCATCAAAGTACCTTCAGCCTGGTAAGTTTTATTGATCATCGATACTGTGCATGGAGACCTATATTTTTGTTCATGGGTTTGGGTTTGAGAAGAACATGCCTAGTATGGGCCAAGAGGCCTGCTGCAGTGTTCCTTCTTTTTAATGTTCTTATCAGTTCCAGGGGTCAACACCCCTGTGGTGAATGAGGGCCTGATCAATCAGGCTGTTACTGCTAGCCACATATAATCCAGTGCATGAACCACAGCCTGGGTGGTCAGGCACTGACTTTAGGTATCTGTCCGGTTCCCTCTTGAGGGTAGGTAGAGGTCTACTGGTAATCTCCCTTTATATATGATGGGAGGCTGTTGAAAAGCCTTGGACCCCTGACACTTTTCTCAGTGCTTTTCATTGGGGGAGGGGGGTGGAATTTGCAGTCTGTCAAGTCTTTTGCTTTCACAGGAAGTGATTTCTGTGTGCAGATTTAGGACCAGTCCCTGTAGGATTTTCCAGGTATAAATTATGATGTATGTACTTTTCTTCAGTTCAGTTCCAGTTCAGACTCTCAGGTAAGGACCCACTAGGGGCGAGGGGGAAGTGGGGACAGACGAAGAATAGCCGGTGAGAGGAAGAGCTGAAGGAGAAGAGAAAGAGTCAGGACTAAACCCAACAGTCTAACTACTGTTTGATGATGTATATATATGTATGTACTTTTCTTGTTTGCACTCACGAGTACAGGTCTAGGGCTTTTAAGTGTTCCCAGTAATTGAGGTGGTTTATGGAACTTATATGTGTAGTGAAGGTCCTCTGTACATTCTCCAAATATGCAGTTTCACCTTTTAATGGGGCTATTAGTGTACATCAGCATTCCAGCCTAGACAGAACAAGTGACTTTAGAAAGAGGATCATCACTGGGATGGCATCCCATGTTTTGAAGATTACCATTATCCGTCCTATCATTTTCCTCAGTCGTGATAACACTTTTGTGGTCCTTGAAGGCGAGATCCTCTTAATTTCATGTAAGAATCTTCAGTATGATTTATGAACTATCCTGATCACATATGGAGATGTATATCACATATAGATTTGCTGATAGAAATAGGACTGAATAATAGCTCCAGGGAATGGGAGTTACCTTCACTTCCTTCGATCAAACCAGATTGCCTCCCACAACTCTTAAGCACTGACTAGGGAATTGTTGCTCTGGTGAGCAACACTGTTGGATGAATAAACTTAAAATGGGAAATTTAATGTGGCTTCCTGAACATCAGCTTATCATACTTAGTTTGTTTGCAATGTGCTGATGTTTGCATGCTGGTTCACTTATACGTTTGAGGCTTACTCAGTTTGCAAGCTTTAGTTCATGTTATAGCTTGTGGCTAACAGACTTGAGTGAATACAGTACTTATATGAGTTTGGGGGACATTAGATAAGTGGGGTGGTGTTGTGCTTACCACTGTGGAGTGGTATAATTAACCAGGGTCAGAAAGTATTGATGTATAGGAATCTTTTAGGTCCTGTGGCTGTCACCAGGCTCTTTGTATCTGCTTTAATTTGCCCCTTCAATAAACCTTGGGCATTTAGCATATCTGGTACTGTATTTTTTAAGTACCTAGGCAGATTGGTATTTGTTAATTAATGTGAACTTAGAATTCAGCACATTTACAGTTCAGGATTTTTCAGTCTCCTGCAGATCGTCATTCTCAGGACATTTTTTTCCAGCACAGACTTAGCCATTGGAAGATTGCTTGTATCATCATTGATACTTGTTATTTATTAACAACCTGTTTTGCTTCAAACTACAGTTAGGTTCTGGCCATCCACCCTCCATTATATTTGCTGGCTGAAAAAGGTGTACATACTTGTAATTATATCATGGGGGAGTACAACTGCGAGAATCAGGTATGCAGCTGTTTTTCCAGGAAGAATAAATCAAAAGACATAGAGGTGGCCAGTAGTTAAACAAAGAGTTATAGTGTAAACTCTATTCAATTCTAAACTGATGTTATACACTTTGTGATCATGTCCACCACAACATTTGTTGTGTTTTGACTCGAAGCGCATTACAAACTACAGAAATTCAACTCTCATCTCATTGTCCATATATAACTGGTGTAGTATTTCTTGTAAATATAAAGGTGTTTTTACCAAATAATAAAAATATTAATTTCTACAAGCATATGTACAATGTATACAGGCCCAGCTGACATCAATGACATACTACTATGTAGAAAGCCCCTTGTTATGCAGAGCATTTTGGGCAAATTAGGTCAATTTTGTTCCCAGGATGTGACCCACACCAGTCGACTAACACCCAGGTACACATTTTACTGCTAGGTGAACAGGAACAGCAGGTGTGTTAAAGAAACACGACCTAATATTGTCTACCCGTACCAGGGATCGACCCCCGGACCACAGTGTGAGAGCTGAGTGCGCTAGCAATCGAGCTACAGGACACCTATAATGATAACTTCTGCTTCTCTGGGTTACCTCTGTAAGGGCAGAGTTTAATCGGTTTAGCTGTGCCCACATCCACTTCATGAAATTCAAGATTATATACTTTTGGAACATCAGAAAATATATCAAGATAGGACTAGAAGGGTGATGATAGCAGTCTTGTGCTTCTGTGATTCCAGAAGAGTTAAGCAATCGTATTTTGATCCCACTGACTTCATGCAAGGAGTCAAGCTCGCTGTTGGGGTCTGTAGGAACAGAAGACATGGTTATTATCAGGGAATGAGGTGGTTCAATTTTTTTTTTTAATCTGGCTGATGTAGTAGACCTTACCCTTCGCTGGTTTGTCAAGAGGGGCTGCCACATAATTGAGGTTAGATTTTTTTTCCTCTCTCACCAGCATAGGAACATTAAACCTTGTTTTCAAAGTGTGACCAGGTACAGGTTCTTCAATCTTATGACAAATGAATGGTGTTTAAATGATTTATCATAGTACTTCAGTTTCATATTGTCCTATTTTATTTTTAAGGTAATATATTAGACATTTGATGTACTAGGTGTAATCTTGCTTTGAAGTCGTGTGAAGTATTACACGTGATGTCACCTCCCAGCAAACCTTCTCTTAAGTACTTGCTAAGGTCCCTGTTACAATATGGCCAAACATCAGGTCAAAGGGACTACCACCACATTATTACCATCATCACTACTCATCATTACCCTCGTCACCATCATTATCACCACTCATGATCATCATCCCCTCAAGGGAGGTTCCATGATGCTGGTGAGGGGCTCTTGATCAAGGGAATTGGATCTGTGCTCCGGTTCCCTGAATTGAGTCTCAATGCCTTCCATCCCCCCCCACGTGCGCTGTATAATCCTACGGGTTTAGCGCTTCCCCATGATTGTAATAATCATGATCATAATCACAATCGTTATCACTCATTATTACCCGTCACCATCATTATCACCACTCATGATCATAATCACCATCGTCATCACTCATTATTACCCTTATCACCACCTCATTACCCTCATCAACAACACCAATCCTCATTACCCTCATTATTACTATCGTCTCCACCACTCATTACTATCGTCACCACCACTCATTACCCTTATCATCACCACTCATTACTATTATCACCACCACTCATTACCCTCATCATCACCAACACTCATTACCCTCATCATAACCACCACTGATTATCCTCATCACCACCACCACCACTCACTACCCTCATCATCACCATCACTCATTACCCTCATCACCACCACTCATTACCCTCATCACCACCACTCATTACCCTCATCACCACCACTCATTACCCTCATCACCACCACTCATTACCCTCATCACCACCACTCATTACCCTCATCACCACCTCAGGGGAGGGTCCTTGATGCCGGTGAGGGGCGTTTACTGCAGGTATTTGGACCTGTTCTTCCCTTCCTTTGATCGAACCTAATTGCTTCCCATTTCCCCAGGCGCTGTATGACTCCTACGGGTTTTGCGCTTTCCCCTAAATAAACAAGACACTGCCTCCCCATTTTTTCAGTCCCACACGCTGTTTCCCATTAAATTCAACTGTTATAGAATTAAGTCACTTTTCTGGGGGATTATCCTAGGTAATTTAGACATATGTTACTGTGTAATAAGATCACAGGAAATCACGAGAATGCTTGTAATATAACTATTTTTCGCTAAGTAAAGTAAATTTATTTAGGTATGGGTTCAAATAAATACAATTATCATACCTAGGAACATATATGTAAATTACCTTTTAGCGCTTCTATTTGATTATAATAATAATAATGTAAATTACCTAGAATACCCCCCCCCAAAAAAAAAAAGTCAAAGTTAATTGCATATGTTACTGTAACAAAATTGTAATATAAAATTGTGTAACTATCTAAATAAACTTAATCACTGCATTTATATGGCAAGACGATATAGAGAAGAGCTGTTTTCTCGCCTCGTTAAAAAAAAAAAGGGGGTAACATGTTAACCCCCACCACCACCAAATTATTGGAGGCCTTCCTTAAGCTATAGGCCTAGCCAAGGGCCAAGATTACCTCCCATCCCCCACACGCCTTAGGGCCCTTACGAGCTTAGCGTTTCCCCGTAAAGTGGTGGAGGAGGTACACGTGTACCACTCACACACACACACGTAACACTGGGAAAACACTGTCATCTCAAGTGTTTCTACCTCACTCAGGTATGTTTCTGCTCCCACACACGCAGAGGTAAATACTTGTGTGTTGTTAGTACTGAGGCTCTGGGGAGGTTATTGGTGAGAGGTGGTGGTGAGGCTGGGACAGAATATGGAAGTTTAGGCACAGCTACACATAAGTACAGTTATCATACGTAGTTGAACGTGTGTGTATATTACCTAGGATAACACAGAAAAAGTCATATACGGTGACTTATTTCAATTGGGGTCTTGTTGGTATATAAGGTAATTTAAAAGATTTTGAAGTGAGACTTATCTTAACTTGACGATGTTTCACCCCCACACATAATCCTACGGGTTTAGCGCTCCCCCTTGATTATAATAATAATAATTCACCCCCACACACGGGGACATCAATTACTTCATAAAATACGTGTATCACTTTTATCGTACGACGTTTTACCGTGGGTGAAACGTCGTATAAGGAAGTTTTTCCTTGCTTAAAATATCTTCTATTTACCACAACTGAAATAATTTTTTAGGTACAATTACTCCTTTTTTGTGATTGCAATTATCTTTCATAGCAACATATAAGTAAATCAAGAATAACTGGAAAAAGGTCAGTGATTTATTTCTAGTGGGATCCTAGGCCTTAAATAAGTTGCACATAATAATAAATAATAATAATTTTTATTTCTGCAAGTGCATTGTACATGGTATACAGTTCTAGCTTACATCAATGACACTATAGAAAGCCGCTTATTATGCAGAGCATTTTGGGCAAATCAGGTAAATTTTGTCCCCAGGATGCGACCCACACCAGACGACTAACACCCAGGTACCTATTTTACTGCTATGTGAACATGGACAACAGGTGTCTTAAGGAAACACATCTTAATGTTTTCACCCATACAGGGGATCGAACCACGAACCTCTGTGTGTGAGCTACCAATCGAGCAACCAGACTATATAACTGACATGTAACACCACAATCATTAGTCATCACCACATCAGCCACCTTAGTAGCCACCACATTAGTCACCACCATGGCAATCACCTTAGTAACCACTACAGCATCTATCTTGGCCACTACCATAGCATCCATCCTGGCCACCAACTCAGCCACCACCTCTGATATTAAAGTTGTTCCAGGATGGTCCCCCAGAGGAATCATCCTCCAGACCTCCGTATTAGTATAAAAACCATCATTACATCATAAGCACATCAAGGGTAAATAATATATTTACTATTCTGTAGGTATTGCATGGCAGTCACTGTTCTTTGTGGATTTGGAGTTTTCTTCTTCTAAGAACTTAACCATCGTAGATAATAGTGTTTACTTTTTTTTTTTTGGGGGGTGGGAATAGGTGTACCTTCTTGCTTTATGGGTTCTTTACACAGTTGAAATTTGAGCATATGAATTTACACATAAGCAGCAACCCAGTTCATACCAGTGTCCATCTTACACTATGTAAAAACTCTATGCACATAAAGGGCCCAACAATTTGGAATTCATTACCAGTGAATACCAAAGGAACCCTGTCTGTGCATCAATTCAAGATTCTTCTCAAAAAACCACCTACTCACCCAAAACTAAATACTCAGTACTTAACCTTACCAACAAAGCTACCAAATCACTCTCCACCGCCTCAAATTATAATTGCTCACTGTGTTACACCCCTACCCTCAGAACCCCAAAAGTAAATGCTCAGAGTACAATAAATTCTCATATTTTAACCTAATGCAAATGTTGAATAACATATATTTGATAGAAGTATTGTATATAATTAGTGCAACCTGATCAAACTATGTTTTGTACGTCTAGTGTTAAGTAATCAGTAATCTGTTAAGTTTAGACTGACCGTAATGCCAAGACATGATAATGGCTCTCTTTGCACTACAAATCATTGTAAACCCTCAATGTAAACTACCTATGCATATATACTTCCTACAGTATGTCAACCACATTGTAAACTTGCAAGGAAATAAAAAATCCGAATCTGAATCTGAACTCACTTAATATAAAAAAAATCACAGCTGTATGTGATCAATTCAGTTTGCATATTGTAAATCTAAACTGATTCTGCATTGCTTTTTGGAATGTAAATTAACTCGTTCGTTATGTTGGCTCTTATAAGAACATATGTAAAGTGTCTCTTAATGATTTGTTGAAAAGGATTGCATTAATAGGAAATAATACTTGTGCAGTGTTTTGGCTTTTAATTGTAGTTTTTTCAGTTATGTTACTTGCTTTTTTTTTTTTTTTAAAGTAATATTTTTTGTGAAGTTATTTCTGCATTGGAGTAGGAGCCAACAAAAACTAGTCAAGATAATTGCCTGTCAAATGGCTTCTATGTTGGGCTAAGCTTCTTCCATTTATACAACTCATGCCAGGTGAGACTAATTGAATTTTGGATTTTTTATTTTGTATCAGTTTTTTAACCAAATTCATTTCTTTTGTGTGTTTTATATATCTGTTTGATGCATGTGTGGATTACTCATTTTTTGGGGGGAGGTGAGGGGTAAAAATAAGTCAAGAAATGTGAATTTTACACTGCTACAGTCTTTACTGCATTATGGCAGTTTAGAATTTTGTTTTACCTCAGCCTCTCCTCGAGAAGAAACCAACGTCTGCAAGTACAGTGGTACCCCGGTTTTCATCAATAATTCGTTCCAGAATGCTGTTCGAGTTGCTGTTCTAGATGCTCTAGAAGACAAACAGAATGCAGATGTTATATACACAGACTTTGCAAAAGCCTTTGACAAGTGTGACCATGGTGTAATAGCACATAAAATGCGTGATAAAGGAATGACAGGAAAAGTTGGTAGATGGATCTATAATTTCCTAACAAGTAGAACACAAAGAGTAGTAGTCAACAGAGTAAAGTCTGAGGCAGCTAATGTGAAAAGCTCTGTTCCACAAGGCACAGTACTCGCTCCCATCCTGTTCCTCATCCTCATATCGGACATAGACAGGGATATAAGCCACAGTGCCGTGTCTTCCTTTGCAGATGACACCCGAATCTGTATGACAGTGTCCACTGTTGAAGACACTGCTAGACTCCAAGCAGACATAAACCAAATCTTTAAATGGGCTGCAGAAAACAATATGAAGTTCAATGATGAGAAATTTCAATTACTCAGATACGGAAAGCGTGAGGAAATTAAAATCTCATCGGAGTACAAAACTAATTCCAACCACACAATAGAGTGAAAAACTAATGTCAAAGACCTGGGAGTGATCATGTCAAGAGGATCTCACCTTCAAGGACCATAACACCGTAGCAATCGCATCTGCTAGAAAAATGACAGGATAGATAATGAGAACCTTCAAAACCAGGGATGCCAAGCCCATGTTGACACTTTACAGATCGCTTGTTCTATCTAGGCTGGAATATTGCTGCACACTAACTGCACCTTTCAAGGCAGGTGAAATTGCTGACCTTGAAAATGTGCAGAGAACCTTCACGGCACGCATAACTGCGATAAACCACCTCAATTACTGGGAACGCTTGAAGTTTCTAAACCTGTACTCCCTAGAATGCAGGCGGGAGAGATACATTATTATATACACGTGGAAAATTCTCGAGGGATTAGTACCAAACTTGCACTCGAGAGTCACTCCCTACGAAAGCAAAAGACTCGGCAGACGATGTAACATCCCCCCAATGAAAAGCAGGGGTGCCACTAGCACGTTGAGGGACAACACAATAAGTGTCAGGGGCCCAAGATTGTTCAACTGCCTCCCAGCATACATAAGGGGGATTACCAACAAACCCCTGGCTGTCTTCAAGCAGGCACTGGACAGGCACCTAAAGTCGGTACCTGACCAGCCGGGCTGTGGTTCGTACGTTGGACTGTGTGCGGCCAGCAGTAACAGCCTGGTTGATCAGGCTCTGATCCAACATGAGGCCTGGTCACAGACCGGGCTGCAGAGGCGTTGACCCCTGGAATTCTCTCCAGGTAAACTCCAGGAGTGCTGTTACCGAACGAATTTGTTCCCATAAGAACAAATGTAAATTAGATTAGTCCGTTTCAGACCCCCAAAAATACACTTACAAAAGCACTTACAAAAATACACTTACATAATTGTTCGAGTTGGGAGCTGTACGAAATCCAGGGTACCACTGTACTTTGATTTTTATCTTTAAAAATAATTAAAATTTTATATTTAATATTACTTCCCAGTCTGCATCACCAGTTATAACATAGGTGCTTTTGAGAAAACGGAATGTACATAAAATTCACTTAATGAACTACATATTTTCCATTCCCCCCATTTTTTGGGTGTTAATCAAGAGTTGACTGTATTTGGCAAAAATCAGTAACAAAATGTTAATTTTGTTTCTTCTCTGTGCACACTGTTAAGCATGTCATTGTATGGTATTTCATGCTGCAGTGTGGCTTTAAGAAGTATAGGGTGAAGAGTCTCTCTTACTAGTCTTGCCTCATTTTTACAGATGGAAGTAGCTGTAGCTGTTGAAACATTAGTTAATTTTTCTTGGCAGATAACCTTGGTATAGACTGTACAAATCTTGTACCTTCAAAGGGGTGCCCTGATGATGGTGAAAGGTTCTTAATTCAGGGAATTGGGACCTACACTACCTTTTCTTTGAATCAATCCTGATTACCATTCCCTACCCCCTATCATTTGCCAGGCACTGTATAATCCTTATAGGCTTAGTTCTTTCCCTTGAATAAAATATTAATGCTTAAAAAATGTTGTGCAATATTCCTGTGAATTTTCAGGCATTCCTTCATTTTGCAGAATTCTGTTATTTTCATATTTATGTACTCTAGGGTACATTTTTATTGAAATTAATTTTTCAACAAAGTTACATGTTTTTTAATTTATTTTAGTCAACAGATGAAAAATGTCTTCCTTCGTCTTCCAACACTTAATGGTGCTAATGATGGTAGTGTGTGGTGTTGTGTCTTCCAAGCCTCCCAAGTCACAGGTAAGAATTTATTTAACAGGCATGTGCAAGCAAGTGATTTTTATGATTTGACAAAATGTTGGAGTGTGAGCAAGGTAACATTTATGAAGGGATTCAGGGAAACCAGTTAGCCAGACTTAAATCCTGGAGGTGGGAGGTACATTGCCTGCACTCTGAAGGAGGTGTGGGGGGGATATTGCAGTTTGGAGGGGAATCTGAGCTGTAATGTTGGTGCACCTTTGGCAAGACAGTGATGGAGCGAGTGATGGTGAAAGATCCATAGCTGAATGTGAGGTAAGTGAATCAGTGGGTAGAATGAATGGGAGTAAAGGGGCTGAGATAGATGGGATTAAGACTTAGATGATAAAACCAGGGAGGGGGGGGAAATGATTATAGAGTGGTTAATGTATTTGTTCAGTATATTCATGAAAGACTGGAAGGTAACGAAAGATTGGCAGAAAGCATTCAGTATATGCATGAAAGAAAGGAAGGTACCTAAGGATTGGCAGAGATCATGCATAGTTCTTTTACATAATGGAAGAGAGGACATGAGAGAGTGTAAGAATTACTCTGTGAGTATACTGGGTAAAGCCTATGCTATTAGAATTTTTACTGAAAAGATTAGGGTTAAGACAGTAAGCAAGAATGCAGAGGAACAAGGTTTTAAAAGGGTAGGTTACCAAAAACAGTAGTGTTTTTAATAGGAGAGTGAATCTCAAGTTAGGGTATGTAGGAGAGAAGAGGATTATTTTCAGTAAATATAGGCTTTTAGATGGGGATGTGTGATGTCACAGTGGTTGTTTAAAATGTTTGTAAGTTGGGGAGAATTACAAAATTGAAAGGTAATGAATCTGGTATGAAGTTGGAGTTGTTATAGATGCTCTTCAGCAATGATCCTTTCTTTTGGGAGGTTCTGAAGAGAATTTTCAAAGGTTAGTGAATGAGTTTGTCAGGGTATGCAAGAGAAGGAAGTTAAAAGTGAACAGAGAAAAAGAACATGATAATGATGAAGGCCTCTTAGAAGTGGGTGCCTTGGTAATGGTGAAGGACTTTTCATGTGAGGAATTGTAGCTACTCTTTCCTTCCTTGGATGCAAAATGATTACCCCCCATTCCCCAAGTGCTTCATTACCCTTCCATGTTTAGCATTTTCTCATTAATATACCAGTAATAATAATAATAAATAATAAAAAAGAAATGCACTTGTGTTATATCTAGTGTCCATATACCTATTTTCTTTTACTCCAGGATGAAATCCAGACTTAAATGACGTGAATCTCTCTTGATAAAATATTTAGGAAGTTGTCATAAACTATTTACAATAATATTGGAAATAAACATCTTGATAAGAGTAGGTAAAGTTTTTTATTTTATTATAAAAGTATATACGTACTACACTGTAATAAGTTTTACTTTTTGAAATTTTAGCCATAGTAAAGCATCTTATATTGAAACAAAATAAAATATTAACAGGTTGTGAAGTGTGCCGTGTGTCGAAGTTTAGTTAATGAACTACATGTGGCCATCAGTGATGTAAGTAGAATGGAATTTCTTGTTTATGATTAATTCTTTGCCATTCATTTCCAGGTTAGATATTATTATGGACCATCCTTCATAAGACAGCTGGGTTAGATTGTGTTAGGGGGCCATCCCTCATGGAAAAACAGCTGGGTTAATGGTCATTTTTCATGAGACAGTTGGGTTAGACTGTCTTAGGGCATGAGACAGCTGGGTTAATGGCCATCTTTCTTGAGACATGGTGGGTTAGGGACAATCTTTCAAGAGACTGCTGAGTTAATGGCAATCTTTCTTGAGACATATGGTGGGTTAAGGGCCATCCTTCCTGAGACTGCTGGGTTAATGGCCTTATTTCTTGAGACATGGTGGGTTAGGGACCATCCTTCATGAGACAACTGGGTTAGACTGTGTAAGGGACTGTTTTTCGTGACACAGTTGGCCAAGTGCTAAACACAGTCCCCCTCCCCTCTGAATCACAAAGATATGTATACCCCCAATGGTGAGTCACCTAAATGTGGTGGTGGGGTTTGTGGTTTGGGTCTAGGGATAGAAGGCTTCTCTGTGAGGAATGCCACTCTTCCTGCAGGATGCTTACCTGACTAAGAACCCAGCATCTCTTTCAGTATACTAAATGGTGGGGATATTTCCTCTTTTGACTAAATTTGCTTACACTTAAGGCTGAAGACGTGGAACATTTTGTGGATATGAATTATGGAATGTGAAAAATAGATTTTGAATAGTTTTACTGCATTGTGATTATGATTTCTGTAATATAAGAGTGAATTGGTTATGAATTGGTTGCTACAAAGTGGTGTTGATAGTGTAAATTTGTTATATAATGAGCAAGTTTTCCCATCCTGTCCAGGCATGGATCCCTGGTCTTTTTATTTTTGTTATCCCAAATAACTGAGGTCAAACAGGCTCAGCCAAGCAAGATACTGACTCAAATATAACCAACTCTTCAACAGTCAGACTCCAGATCCTAGTACAGTGGATCCTTGATTTTCGTTTGCCCTGGTTTTCGTCGAATTTGGTTTTCAACAACTTTTTTCGTCAAAATATTGTCCCAGTTTTCGTTCGTCACCTTGGTTTTCGTCTGCCGTACCGAAATTATCCGCCTGCCCGCGCCCACACAAAGCATCCCACGCACGCATTCTGAGTCAGTCTGGCTTTGTTGGTGGCAGAGGGTGGTAGTGATGGTGGTAGTGGTTGTGATGGTGGTAGAGGGTGGTAGTGGCTGTGATGGTGGTAGAGGGTGGTGGCAGTTGTGGTGGTGGTAGAGGTTGGTAGTGATTGTGGTAGAGGGTGGTAGTGATGGTGGTAGAGGGTGGTAGTGATTGTGATGATGGTAGAGGGTGGTAGAGGATGGTAGTGATGGTGGTAGAGGGTGGTTGTGATGGTGGTAGTAGAGATAACCTCTCCTTCCTCTCCCCTCCTCGCTGTCTTCCATATGGCAACAAGATTCTTCAATAAAGGTAAAACTGATTTAAATGTTCATTTATCCATTAAAATTAGTGCTTTATATTTATTTCTCCTTGTTTTCTGTATGTAAAACTATAGTTATTCTCTATAAAATGTATTTTTTGTTAATATTTTTGGGTGTCTGGAACGGATTAATTGGATTTACATTATTTCTTATGGGAAATATTGCTTTAGTTTTCGTCGAATTTGGTTTTCGTCAGACTCTCTGGAATGAAAACCGAGGTTCCACTGTACCAGTAAACTAATGACTCAGAGAGAACCTATTCTCTCATTGACAGTCTGATTAGTCAGCACCATAACTGTATCAGTAACATCTTGGCTAGTTGGACACCACAATACAATACTGTACCTTAATCAGGGCACTTCATTTACAGGAAGGACCCAGGCAGTGCAAGCACTTTCTGGGAGAGTTAAATTTAAGGGAGCATCTGTGAATGCTATTCTAATTAATTCCTTCAAGGGAGGTGCCTCGCTGCTGTTGATGGATTTCATTGTTGTTGAGTGACTGACCTAGGTGGTCTAAGCACATAGCAACAACACACTAAGTACACAGTAAGGCTGATCTAGGACCCCACTGTGGCTGAGTCACTGATCGAGGTGGTGGGGGGATGAGGGGCTTTGCTTGACTAAACGCCCAGCAACAACACACCACATACATAGTTGGGCTGATGAAGGAAAAATGAAGACAGACAGGTGCAAAGCATAATTTGATTAATGAATCTCAGCATGGGTTCACGAGAGGTCGTTCCTGCCTGACAAATTTACTGACGTTCTTCAATAAAACATTTGAGGCAGTAGACAGTGATAAAGAATATGATATTGTTTATTTGGATTTTTGTAAAGCCTTCGGTAGAGTACCTCACAAGAGACTTAAGAAAAGTGGCAGCTCATGGTATATGAGGTAAAGTTCTAGCATGGATAGAGGCATGGCTTACCAATAGAAAGCAGAGAGTTTCCATTAATGGGGTCAAATCTGAATGGGGATTTGTCACTAGTGGCGTTCCACAAGGATCAGTTTTGGGCCCATTGTTGTTCATAATTTACATTAATGACCTTGATGAAGGAATTGCAAGTGACATGAGTAAATTTGCTGATGATACAAAAATAGGCCGTATAATTCATTCTGAGGAGGATAACAGTGAACTCCAGGAGGATTTGGACAAATTAATGTGTTGGTCTGAAAAGTGGCAGATGAAGTTCAATGTGGACAAGTGTAAGGTCCTAGTCCTTGGAAATGAAAATAACCCTCGAAGTTATAAACTAGGTGAAGTAGAGCTTGATCATACAGAATGTGAAAAAGACTTGGGAGTCATGGTAAGCAGAAATCTAAAGCCAAGACAACAGTGCCTAAGTGTGTGCAATAAGGCTAACAGATTACTAGGATTTATTTCAAGAAGTATAAGCAACAGAAATCCAAAAGTTATTTTACAGCTCTATACATCACTAGTGAGGCCTCATTTGGATTATGCTGCTCAGTTTTGGTCTCCTTACTACAGGATGGATATAGATTCATTGGAGAACATACAGAGAAGAATGACTTAAAATGATTTACTGTACAGTATAAGGAATCTCCCGTATGAAGATAGACTTAGAGCCTTGAATCTTCGCTCTCTGGAGAGACGTAGAATGAGGGGAGATATCATCGAAGTTTATAAGGGGCATAAACAAAGGAGATATTAATAAAATACTGAGGATATCGAACCAAGTAAGAACCAGAAATAACGGATTTATGTTAGATAAATTTAGATATAGAAAGGACATAGGTAAGTAGTAGTTTTCGAACAGAGTTGTGGATGCCTGGAACAATCTTCCATGTAGGATGATCGAGGCTAGAACCTTGGGTAGCTTTAAAAAGAGATTGGACAAATATATGAGTGGGAGGGGCTGGGTTTGATTGGGTAGCTTTGGGTAGTGGTGGTTTTGATAAGGACCTGCCTTGTATGGGTCAGTGGGCCTTCTGCAGTGTTCTTCCATTCTTATGTTCTTATTTATCGTGACAATGTTTTGCTTTATCGTGTTAGTCATTGACCCGTTAAAGCTCTATACTATAGAGCTAAACGTTACACTATAAGCTAGCTCTGCACCTGTTTTTTTCTTCATTGCTGGTGAGGGGGTTTTTGATCTAAGGAATTAGAGCTACCCTCTCTTTTGATCAAACTAATTACCTCCCATTCCCCAGATGTTGTATGCCCCCCTACAGTTTTGGTGCTTTCCCTGACTATAATTGTAATATTTTAATTTATGGTGGTCAGTAGATTGCCATGTTATCACCTATACGTACTTTACTTTCAAATACAGTACAGTAAAAAATGCTAAAATTATTGTTTTGGTATACCTTATTCATAATATTATATTGCAGGTCGATCCAAGGAAAAAAATTGATGTTGGCTCCTATCGTATTGATGCAGATGGGAAACAGAAGTTGTCGTCAGTGAAATACGCTGGTTCCGAGGTAAGGTGACCCCCATCCCCACCTTCCTTCCACCACAGATTTATACACCCTCCAAGTCATACACTTCTTCTCCATACTTTCTTAAGTCCAAACAACCTCAACAACCCCTCCTCTCTATGAATAATTCTTTGTCTCTACCAATCCCTCAACACACCACCCACCTTTTTCCCCTCATTGGTTTTATGGTTTGAATTGTTTTTCATATATCCATCTGCCGACAGATCCACTCCTAAATAATGGAACACATTCACTTCCTCTTGAGAGTCAGAGACCATGGGTATAGAAGGCTCCTTACCAATTTTTTTTTTTAACAATTAAATATTTAATTAAAGGAATCTTTAGGTTCATTTGATTTAAATTCCAAGCATAAAGACAGAGATACAAGCAGCAGAACTAGCTTTTTGGGGGGAAGATTTAGCTGTGTGTGGAGCTTTATCAAGTCTTGACTCAATAAAAAAAAAATTAACTTTTGTCTTAGTCTACATGTAGTATGTACAGTACTTTAGGAGTGAGGCTAGCTTCAGTAGAGACCTTTATCCTGGGAAGATTGTAGAGCCTGTTGTGATTCTAAGTGATCTTTTGTTGGTGACGGAGTAGCAGCATATTCAAATTCAAATGTTTATTTCTCTGTAAAGATTACAATGTGGGGTTTACATATTATAAGATATTGGTTACAATGTGTGGTTTACATATAAAATACTAATTACAAAGAGGGCCACTATCATGCCTAGGCATTTCAGGCAGACTAATAATAATTCTAACTCTATATTGATACAGGTTATTGAGCATATTGATATTAAAGATAGGTAACTGCATTACAGTTTGTAAATTTAGCAATAAGAATGGTTTTGTCTTGGCATGATACACAGTTTCTATTAAAGCTCCTATATTGGAGTATCTCAGGCAAACTTATGACTAGTTTAAGATTTATTAGGCAATAGCTTTATTCGAAATTTTATGTTTACAGTAATTTGGGTGAGTGTAAGTGTAAATTGGAGGGAATCACAGATATCAAGAGTAGGTCTAGTTTGTTTTTTTGTGTGTGCATGATACAAGTAAGAGAATAGGTGGTGTTCATGTAGTTACCTGACGGTGGTAGTTTTGAAAGTGATGGTTGTGTCTGCAGTTCTAGAGTTTTCAGGCAGGGAGTTCCAGATTTTAGGCCCTTTAAGGTACATTGAATTTTTGTGTCTTTTTAGCCGGACACGGGGAATGTCATAGTTGTGACATGACCCACAGGCACAAAAATCTCTATCAAGAAAGTGTTTTAGTTCAGGGTTAATATTGGAATTTATGGTTCTGTAAATGTAGGTTGCACACTAGTAAGTGCGGATGTTCTGTACAGTGAGTAAGTTTAGATCTTTGAAGAGTGGGGGGGGGGGGGGGTGTTGCCTAGTATTGGATTGCGTGATAATTCTTACTGCGGCTTTTTGTTGGGTTATTATTGGCTTTAGGTGTGTTGATCCCCAAACACAAATAGCATAGGTGAGTGAATAGTATAGTGTGAGAAGGGCTGATTGTGGCATGTAGTAACGTATCTTGTGATTTAAAATTTATAAAGATTTTATCAAACTGTTGTAGAGGGGCCACCACAGCTAGAGGAAGAGAACATTAATAAGGAGGAAAGCAAGAGAGGGAGAGGGAAGATGAGAGAGAGAGAGGGAGGAAGGGTGGTGTAAGGAGAATATCAAAGAGGGAGGGAGGAGAGATAGTTAGAGGAAGAGAGCAAGTAGTATGAGAGAGAGAGAGAGGGGGAAGATTTTCCATTCTGATAATTTAATAACCATTTTCCTGGCAAGAAATTAAGAATTCCAGCTAATGGTGAGATAAAATACGGGCAGTGAGAAAGTCTAAATAATAGTGTTTTAATGACTTCTTTAGAAAAGTGAATTTGCTACCTTCATGGAATAACTTTTCAGATGCATATGCTGGAGGTTATGGAGACTGTGTGTGGGAGTATGAAGGATTATGCTCAAGCTCGCCATAAAGAGACAGGGAAGCTGGAAGCAATAAAGCTCGTTGTTAATGGGGCTATGAATCCACGCTTTGGTGAATACGAGATGGTTCAGGACCCCGATCTCAATAAAGGACTGCAGTTTCACTGTGAATCAATTGTGGAAGATTTTGAGGATGAAGTTGTTGTATATTTTAAAGAAAATGCTGAATTAGATTTAGAAGAGTCCCAGGAAAATTTTTGTACTAAATTAACTAACATTTGTGATGGTGTAAGAGATGAATTGTAGCTTTTCTCAAGGGTATTTATGTGAGGGCAGATTTGTCATAAATTTAAGATTTTGTAAACTTTTAGTAATTTTTTATTACAATATGTGTTCAAAAGTCATGTGATATTTATTAATTTATTTTCAGTCACTGCACAAACTGAAAATTTCATACCTAAATATATATTATGATAAGCTGTATGTATTTAACTTTTGTAATGAAATGCTAAAGAACTCTATGTCCGGCCCATTAATCATTTAAAAATACACAAATGGCTAATGAAAATAAAACTTAAATCTCGCAACAATGACCATGAAGAAATATGCATTCCATCAGCTTTTTATATACAGTGGACCCCTGAGTTTCGTAAACCCCGGAAATCGTACATTTATGTAAGTATAATATTGTAAGTGCTTGTGGAAAAGTATTTTTGGGGGTCTGAAATAGACTAACCTACGTGACATTTTTTCTTAAGGGTAAATTCTCGGTAGTGGCACTTGAGCAGACTTCAGGAGTGAAGTTTTACGAAACTCGGGGTCCACTGTACAGTGGACCCCCGAGTAACGTAAAAACTTCATTCCAGAAGCCTGCTCAAGTGCCATTACCGAACGAATTTACTCCCTTAAGGAATAATGTCACGTAGGTTAGTCTATTTCAGACCCCCAAAAATACACTTCCACAAGCACTTACAATATTGTACTTACATAATTGTACGATTTCCGGGGTGTTTGTTACTCAGGGGTCCACTGCACCATGGTTCTTTTATTTATTTTTCTTCAGAGATGCTATATTATCCAACCTCAGCTTAGCTATTGAAATATCCATGGTTTGATGCATCATTCTCTAGGTTGTGACCCACAGTCAACTAACGCCTATTACTGCCGAGTACAGAGGCAACAGCTTTAATTCTAGAGAGGTGTACTTCACCAAATAGTCTTCCTCTGTTATACTGTACCCAGTGAGGACAAATATAATTCCTCAAATCAGCATTTCTTGAGGAGCAAATAAAGTAACGGTCACTGAGGTAATGCAAGGCTTGTCACAAGTCTATTTCACGACCTTCACTCATGGATACCTCACAAGGGTTAAGATGACCTAGTTTAATATCTTTATTATGCACCCCATACCCATCTTGTGGGCGGTAGTCAAAAGATTACAGAGGTATATAATGGGTCCAGGGACTGGGTGGGCCCCAAAGTTTTGATAGCTGAGCAAGTTACAAAGGTAATGAACTCGGGTAGATCTGGTCACAATCATGACAAGTTACAAAGGTACATAATGGGTCCAGAGACTGGGCCCCAAAGTTTTGATAGACACGTCTTATCCAGTCCAGAACCTTTACACTGGGAATCAAATGCTCTGTCTATGGCTTTCCCTGCTGTATAACCCTTGTGGTTTAGCGCTTCTTTTGATTATAATAATATGGCTTCCCCTTTCTTTTAACATGTTGGATGACCCTATAGTTATTTTGAATATAATCTGGTGCTGTATAACCCTTGTGGTTTAGTGCTTCTTTTGATTATAATAATATTGAATATAATTGCACATTATAATGCAAACTGACTATTGTTAAACAGTATTTATGGATAGATAGTGATAAATGATCCAAACAGGATAAACACACTATTATAATATATACTATAAAAGGACTGGGGGGATTTGTTTCAAGCTTAAATTTATAAGACGTGTATAGCAATCTTATATAGGCAGACATTTATTTTAAGAAAAGTTGAATTTAAATATATAAAAATATTTATGTACAGTATACCACATTAATTTTGTCCAAACTTTTTAAATAAAATACAGGTCCAGAGTTAGAAAACCTTGAATTTTAATACGAATTACTCTTCATAATGAACAAACAGTTATTAAAGGTTTAAATTTTTGGGAAGAGGGCTTTTTAACACACCAGTTGTCTCCTGCCAAGATAGGGTACTCAAAATAAGAAACACATTCACCGAATCACTGTCTTGCCAAAAGCACCCTGACATCACAGTGTTAACTCCCTAAAATTTACCGTCGTACGGTCATTTACTAAAACCTGAGTTTATCTTGATAAAAATATAGTATATTATGCTATAAAAACATTGTGTAAATAAACAGATTTCCATATTTTTTGATTATTGAAACATTTAAACTTTAATAAGCAACAAAACAATTATTTTAGTAGTAGATCTTTCATGTTTATAAAGGAATGGAATGATGTTTGCTCACTTTACATGTTCAACACCCTCAGTCTCTTCATTTTCTCTGATACCAGGAGGAGGAGATGGAGACAATCCATACATCAGTATTAAAATTGAAGCCATTTAAGAGAGGCATACTCAAATTATTTTATAGAAAAAAACTACATAAACCATTTTAAAAGTAAAATTAGCACCTAAACATTTCAATGTGAAAAAAAGACACTTATGTACAGTTAAATTTATTCAGGTACCGGGTACAATGAATAGTTAAATAAATTGTCATGCATAGCAGCATATGCAGAGGTTAACTAGGATAACAAAAAAAAAGTCAAAGTTCAGGACATTTATTATAGGAAACATTTAGCCATGAGTGGTTTACCCTAATAAATGTCCTGAACTGTACCTAAGTTTGAAGTTGATTGAAAGAGGCATTCTCTAGTTATCGCATAACGGTAAAATCCAAGGATGGTCTGTGTAGTAAGACATGTCCAAATTTTTATTTCATTACAAGTTTACATTGAGATTATGTAATTACAATAATGAGTTGCAGTGCAGAGAGCCACTATCATGCCATGGCATTATGGGCAGACTAAATATAATGGCTTACAGACTACTTAATACTAGAGAAATTGATCATAGTTGTACGTCTGTTTTTGTTTATAGCAGACAGCAAGTTTACTCAGAGGTATCTTTATTACGAAACGTTTCAGTCTAATACAGAGGAGGCAGTAGAGATGTGAAGACAATGTAATCAGTCCATCACTCTCAAAGATGCAGTTTTGAGGTCAGACCCTCAGCCTGGAGAAGGACTGACCTCCTCAAAACTATGTCTTCAAGGGTGATGGACTAATTACATCATTTTTACATCTCTACTGCTTCTGCTTCCTCCTCTGTATTTGACTTGTCAGTATTGTACACCATTATCATATTCACAAGTGTTGATTAGTTTAGTAATCATAGCTTATTAATATCTCTCGAGTTTCCTCTTCGGAATATGGAAAAGGGCACTTGCCGGTATCAAATTTTTGACCCGATCTGAATTTCCTGCATTTATGCTTGGTCTGAGAACTATTGGCCTCAGAATGGTTGACGGGATCTACCGACGACATGTCCAACAAAAAAGCACGTTGGTGATCAGAAAGATCAAGAAAAAATTCAACTTTGTGACCATATTTATTATATTTACCATCGCACCTGCGACAGGCAGTAAGGAACCAGTCTCTGCCGTCTTGGGAGTACCATGGCCCTCCATAGCTGTGAGGGTCGTAGCTGGGTAGCGGGAGCTTTTTATTTGTTATCAAAAGTCTCGATGCATTGCTCTCACTATAATCAACAACTTCCATGAAATAGATATTATAACTTTGCATCTTCTGAAGGAAACTCCTGAAGTTGACAGTAAAACTGACATTTCCGTACCAGTTATTCTGACCACCATCGGGGACGCTGATGCCATACCAGAGCCCACACAGATCTGGTAGTTTCTTTAGCAGGTGTGTGTGTGTGTGTTTTGTCAATTGATATGGTTTCATTTTGCCGATTCTCCGTATCTCTCGATAGTCATCCATGTGCACAGTTCTTACTATATCGTGAAGCTCTTCATATGAACTAAACCCTTCAAGAACTGGGAGTGAGTAGAGTGAGAATGGTCTCCAGCATGTAAACTTTGTCTCATCGTTACCACTATGGAGAACTTCAAATTCTTCCTTCATCTTATTTTACTGGACGCTGCTAAAACTTCCTGGAGATCGCACACGTTCCTTTAATCTGGAAAGACAGACATAATTAAGGATAGTTTTTATGCTTATTGTAATATTTGTGTACCTGTTATTCCACTAATTTATCCCACTTTGTAAATAGGACACACAATGCAGGTTATGGTATTTTATTGCAGACATTTTGCGCACCAGGAACTTTATTAATTAATAATGTCCCTAATGGATGAAATGTCTGCATAATAAAATGCTATAACCCACATTGTGTGATTTATTTATACAGTCATTACAATTTAACATTGTATTTCCTTATTGCACCTCCCACAAGTGTTTACATAATTAACTAGATAGGGTTTGATTGCATTAAGGTGATTGAGAAATGGATTTCAAGTTTCTTTCCCAAGTATATCATGGTACTTTTTTTTTACTAAACCTTGAAAAAATAAAAATTAGTACTGCTCTTCCCTTCCTCGGATCAACCAGATTGTCTCCCATTCTCCAGGTACTATACGACCTATAATATAGGTTTTGCACTTCCCAGCATGTATCATCCATCTTCACTTCTAACATATTCCTCTCCATCTTTGACTTCCCTATATCTTACCTCCCTGTTCTCCAACCTTGACTTTGCTATATCTCACCTCTGTTCTCCAACCCTCACTTCCCTATATCTCTCCTCCCTGTTCTCCCACCCTCACTTTCCTATATCTCACCTCTATGTTCTCCAACCTTGACTTCACTATATATCATCCTCCTGTTCTCCAGCCCTCACTTACCAATACTATATCTTCTCCAGGATACGTGTAGTTTAGAGGTTTCTCCTCGTGAGTGCACAAGTCCGTAGTGTTCTCACTCTTGTTGCGATGCTTCAGTGATGTCTGTTATCACTCAGTTGCTTGCTGGAATTGTCTTCTCTTCTGTTGAGAATGGATATTATTATTATTATTATTATTATTATAAAAAAAAAGCACTAAACCTACTAGGGGCATAGACTATTAGATATTGCCTAGTTTTTTATAAGAATAGGGTTAATGCTTTATGTGTAGCAGGTAGTCCCCACTTCCCAATTTTTTTCAGTTGTGCAAGGGATTTTAAGGTTGGTAAGTTTGTGTTTGATGATGGTTTTGCACTATGTCTAAAACATTGGAATGAAAAATACACCCATTCACGACTAGATGAACAGGGGGCAGCAGGTTGAAGAAAACATACCCAACATTGTGGGGCCCCGTGACCTGGCTGGCAAAGCTCTCGCTGAAGGTCCAGGTTTGATTCCCGGCATGAGTGGAAACATTGGACGCGTTTCCTTACACCTGTTGTCCTGTTCACCTAGCAATTAGGTACCTGGGTGTTAGTCAACTGCTGTCAGTTGCATCCTGGGGGACAAGATTGAGGACCACAATGGAATTGAGTCAGTCCTCAATGATGTACTGGCTTTCTTGGGATATCCTGGGTGGCTAACATTTCGGGGTTAAAAAATCAGAGCGAAATCTTATCTTCACCCGTGCTGAGGAGCAATCCCTGGTCCCTCAGTTATCAACTTGTTGGTATTATATACCATTATTATATTCACTCAGTGTGTGAGCTGAGGATGCTACTACTAGAGCTATAAGGAGAATTACCAATAGATCCCTGGTTGTCAAGAGGGAGCTGGACAGTTAGTTTAATATCTATTATGTACCCTATACCCATGGTGTGGGTGGTAGTCAAAAGATTACAAAGGTACATAATGGGTCCAGGGACTGTACCTCAACATTACAGAGGTACATAATGGGTCCAGGGGACTGTACCTCAACATTACAGAGGTACATAATGGGTCTAGGGACTGTACCTCAACATTACAGAGGTACATAATGGGTCCAGGGACTGGGCCCCAAAGTTTTGATAGCTAAACAAGTTATAAAGGTGCTGAACTCCAGGTAGATCTGGTCACAATCATGACTAAGTTAGAAAGGTAATGAACAGTCTATACATGGTTACAATCATGAACAAATTACAAAGTAATGAGCCATTCACACGTCCACGCTGGCCAGATACCTAGTCAGTTCCGGATCAGCCAGGCTGTGGTTCGTACATTGGACTACATGCTGCCAGCAGTAACAGCCTAGTTAATCAGGCCCTGATTTACCGGGAGGCCTGATCGTGGACCGGGCCGCGGGGGTATTGATCCCCGGAATACCCTCCAGGTAGACAAGTATTGCTCCTGTCAACGTTTGTTATCCATCAACCATGAGCATATGGGGTCCATGAACATGATTACCTCGAAGAGCTTTGTAGCCACTGTTTTACTCTACATATTAGATGATTCAAACCTTGTATTACGTCTATAGATCTAACTTTCCAATGAATGTAAAAATAATCATTACCTGCCACTTAAAAAAGTAACATCAACTAATAATCTGTATGTAACTGCATCATTATAATAATGATATACAATAAAGACAAATAGATGAGTAAATCACATATGCAACCAGCAGTCTGCCTATTTGCCCATATTAGGCAGGTCCCAACCATACCCACTGATGTACCAGTTCAACATACATTTAAAACTACCTGCCACCAGGCCCCGTGGCATGGTGGCAAAACCTCGCTTCATACAGTGAGGGTCCGAGTTCGATTCCCGGCGAAGGGGTGGAAACACGACGTGTTTCCTTACACCGGTTGTCAATGTTCACCCATCAGTAAAATGGGTACCTGGGTGTTAGTGGACTAGTGTGGGTCACAACGTGTGACAAAACTGACCTAATTTGCCCGAAATGCTCAGCATAACAAGCGGCTTTCTGGTCTGGTGGCTAAAGCTCTCGCTTCACACGGCGAGGGCCTGGGTTCGATTCCCAGCCAGGGCAGAAACATTGGGCGTGTTTCTTTACACCTGTTGTCTATGTTCCCCATCGGTAAAATGGGTACCTGGGTGTTAGTCGACTGGTGTGAGTCGCATCCTGGGACACTGACCTAATCTGCCCGAAATGCTCAGCATAACAAGGGACTTTCTATATAGTAGTATGTCACTGATGTCAGCTAGGCCTGTATACCATGTACATGTACTTGTAGTAAATAAATATATTATTATTATATTATTATTATTATTATAGTTGTGTCATTGATGCCAGCTAGGCCTGTATACCATGTAAGTAAGTAAGTAAGTTTATTCAGGTATACACAAATACATTTACATACATTATCATACATAGCAGCATATGTGTAGAGAACCTAGGATAACCCAAAAAAGTCAGACAGAGTGACTTATTTCCATTGGGGTCCTTTTTATACTTAATTTTTACATTGTAGGATATATATGTTATTATATTATAAAGGATATATGTATACTAGGAATAAGGTAAAAAGAGTTATTTACATATACATGTGTGTTAGCTAAAAAAATAAAAAATCATTCTCCTCCCTTTCTGTCGCTACATTCATTAGGTACCTTTTGGTTCTCTTCTTGAACTGGCTCATGCTATGACTGGCTTTGACATGTGCAGGCAGTCTGTTCCATTCCTTTATTGCTGTACAATAAAAGGTGTTTGAAGCCTGGCCACTGACTGTGGGAACTACAAAGTTGTGCTCTCTTTCCCTAGTACTATGACTGCTTTGGTTCCCAGCCTTGACAAAATTGGCAGCAAGATATTCTGGACACTGTTTGTGAGCAATTTTATAAACTTGATTTAATTTAAGTTGTTTTACTCTGTCTTCAATATTCAGCATATCCAATTGTTGTAATTCATCCTGGCCTACATGCTCTCTTGGACCCAGGTCCAGGATGAATCTTACCATTTTGTTCTGGGTGATTTGCAGCTTATCTTTCAGTTTTTTGTCAAGGCAGAGTACCATGAAGAGCAAGCGTAGTCCATATGACATTGTATAAGGGCTAGACATAGCGTCCTGCGAGCCTCAGTAGGTAGACACTGTGCTTGTCTGTAGAGGAACTTCAGTCTGGCATTCGCTTTCTTTACTACACTGTTACCTATCAATTCTCCTGACATGCATGGGTCAAAGGGGATTCCCAGATATTTTACTGAGGAAACTGAAGTGATGGATTCCCCATTACACCAGATATTAAAATTATTTACCCTGCTCAGTTTATATTTCGTGCCAAAGAGTATGGCTTCTGTTTTCCCTAGATGTAACGATAGTTTGTTGTCTACTAACCATTTGCTGCAGGACTCCAGTTCCAGTGTTAATACATTAGCTATATCTTGTGGGTCTTTACCTGACACTAACAGAGCACTGTCATCCGCATACAGTAGGAGTTTGCACTTGACACTGATGGGCATATCATTTACATAACACAGGAATAATAAAGGACCCAGAATACTACCTTGGGGAACTCCACATGCTATCGGCAGTGGTTCTGATTCCGTTTTGTTGATTTTGACAATTTGTTTCCTGTTGCTAAGATAGGACTTAAACCAGTCTGTGGAACCTATGCCGAGAGCTTGAAGTTTCTTACATAATATATTGTGGTTGACAGTATCAAATGCCTTTTGCAAGTCTAAAGTTACCATTCCTATGAGGTTCCCTATAGACATTTCAGTTCTCATGTAATCCATCAGATTAATTAGGGAGGTGTCGGTTGAGTAAGATCTCCTAAAGCCTGATTGGTAACTATGAAGAATGTTGTTGTCACTAAGATATTTAACTACTTGACAGTATACCGCCCTCTCTAGAATTTTGGATATTACACTGAGTATACTAACAGGCCTATAGTTGCTGACATCAGACCTACTATTTTTCTTGAAGATAGGAGTAACTCTGGCCTCCTTGAACCCCTCTGGCACTGTATTAGTGGTGATGGACAAATTTATTATGTGAGCAATGGGGATTGCCAGTTCAGAGGCACCATCTTTTAGGAATTTAGACGGGATGTTATCTGGGCCGGTGCTCTTAATTGGGTTTAACCTGCTTAGTTCTTTTTGCACGAAGTCATGAGATACACTTACTAGTTGACAACTGTTTGGAGTTACCCCTTTATTGGTATAGTATGTTTTAAATTTATCAGAGTCTGTGTTAAAGGTATTTGATGCAGCTGGTAGCTTACCAGCTGCGACAGTTGTGTAGTATGAATTAAAACAATTTGCCACTTTAGTTGTTTCGTGGCATACCTCGTTATCAACATTTAGAACTATGTTAGATCTATCTACGGGTTTATGGCTATACCCCAACTGTTTGAGTTGTTGCCAGAGCTTTCTAGGGTTATTCTTGTACTCTTCGATCTTTGAGCAATAGTGCCTTGCCTTTGCGCCTTTTATAAGCCTCTGCACTCTGTTCCTCACCCTTTGGAATTCATTTAGTGCTGCAATATCCTGTCTGTTTGCCTTAAATCTTTTTATCAACTGGTCTCTGAATTTCATATTATCTAATATCTCAGTAGTCATCCAGGGTTCAGTTCTTCGTTTAATCCTAACCTCTTTAACTGGTGCAATATTATCAAGGATGGCAGTGAACATTGTTTTGAATTTTTCCCAGGCATCATTTACGTCCGGGCAACTTGTTATCACTGACCAGTCACAATTGTGTAGCATATTTACCAGTGTTTCTTTACTGTAGTTTCTAGTTGACCTAACTTTTATTGTCTTGTGTAGGCCTATCCGTTCCCTAGTAATTTTCCTGGTACAGTAAATGATGAAATGATCACTAAGACCTGTGGTAATGACCCCTGACTGACTAATGTTCTCAGGGCGGTTACAAAGTATGTGGTCAATTAGGGTGGCTGAGAACTGTGTGATCCGGGTTAGTGTATTAATTAGTTGCGTGTAACTATTTAAATCCAGAATTTGCTTATATCTTTTACATAGCCCGTTATTTTGCTGTTGAAAACAGATGTTGAAGTCTCCTAGTATTACTATCTCGTCATTGTTATCAAGTCCTGACAAGACTCGAAAAGTCCTCTAAGAACTGGTAATGGGTGGGAGGGCGATAACTAGTTCCTACTAAGATGGGTTTGGTCTTGGGTAGCAACACTTCAAACCATAGAATCTCCAGTTTATTGTCATTTAAATCAGGTCTTGGATTATAGGCTAAGTCGTTCTTTATGTAGGCACATACCCCACCACCTTTTCTATTCCTATCTAAGCGTTTTATATTGTAACCTTCTATTTTGACCTCGTCGTCAGTCACCGTATCATCCAACCAGGATTCCGAGATGGATATAACTGCCGCTCTAGTTCTGTTAGCTAGAATCCTAATCTCTGCCAATTTTGGAAGAAGTGATCTTGCGTTGACATGAATAAAGTGAAGGCCTGTTTTCCTAAGACAATCATAATCATCAATAAGTGGCAAGGGGTCATTAGCATTAAAAATAGGAAAATGAATGTCATCATTGCTAAAGGGTAACTGTGCCAAAGTGCATTTGTTACAAACAAAATGAAATCTGGCACCATTACCATAATTGAACACACATCCATTATGCACCCAACCTTTACACAATTTACAACCGGTAAGTTTACTGTTCTTCTTTCGTACCTTATTACAGTGTATACATATGTCTGGTGTCTGAGATAATAATGTTTCTATTGTCTGTGCATTACCTATAGCGTTAAGGTTATCATTACTAGCAACTAGACCGTCATTATCACCATGATTTATCTGTCTGTTTTGCACTTGTATAATAGATTGAGGTCCTGGATTAGTATGAATATCGCCACTTAATAGCGCCACTATAAAAGCTGTGCGCCACTGTTTTGTTTTGGAGATGTGGGGTTGCCAAACCTTGGGGCGATAGTGGCACTTACGTTTCTGGTATGATGGCCACTGTTGGGCTTTCACTTTCCAGGGAGCTATCACCTCATTCACCTTTTCCAGACCCCATGACTGATTTCCTTCTTCAGAGAAATGCACAATAATGATAAATATCATGTACTTGTAGTAAATAAAGATATTATTACACTTACCTCAGCTAAATATTGTCTGTTAACCGCCTCAGCGCTGAGCACTCGCCTCGCCAAACGCCAACAATCAATGAATGCTAATATAGTATAATTATTCACCGGGTTAATGAACAATTCCTCACGCGGCTACGGTATATATGCAGGAGGTGGGGAGCTACACTAAGTGGTGCAATAGTTAGTGGTTGCCAACTATGCGATACATGCGTCTCTCCTATTATACAAATACTAAAATAATGAAATATTTGTTTTAATAATTAAGTAGCCTTACGATTGCCGTGCATAGTAACATATGTAAATTACCTAGGGTAAAGACAATATTTTAAGTAGGCATAAAATCTCGTTACTGATATTAAACATTATTTCTCCTGGTTATCAGCACATAACTAATGCATTTAACAATTACAACACTATACTACAGCATGTATTAATTAGGCTGTGGTGTAAGACTCGTGCCAGAGGCAAGACTCTTGCTAGTGACCCAAGCCTGATATGCTAACCTAGTTTGCTCTTACGATATTTCAAATACAAGTAATTCTTGTAACAGTTTATGGTATGGAAATACCGACGAGTTGTAGATGGTACTCACAAAAGCAGTAACTGGTAACTTTATTCAGATAAAGGCTTCGACTGTGCTACATGCTGTGTCAAGTCTGTACAACACACTTGTACTAACCTGTTTGCTGTTAGGGCGAAGACTTCCAATTACTACTAATGTGTCCTTATGACCTACAAGTAACTGTTGTACGTATTATTTACAAGTAACTGTTGTACGTATTATTTACAAGTAACTGTTGTACGTATTATTTACAAGTAACTGTTGTACGTATTATTTACAAGTAACTGTTGTACGTATTATTTACAAGTAACTGTTGTACGTATTATTTACAAGTAACTGTTGTACGTATTATTTACAAGTAACTGTTGTACGTATTATTTACAAGTAACTGTTGTACGTATTATTTACAAGTAACTGTTGTACGTATCACCTACAAGTAACTGGTGTACGTATCACCTACAAGTAACTGGTGTACGTATCACCAAGTAACTGTTGTGCGTGTCTGCAAGTAACTGTTGTACATATCACCTACAAGTAACTTGTACGTATCTACAAGTAACTGTTGTGCGCATCACCTACAAGTAACTGTTGTGCGTATCACCTACAACGTCGATCACCTGTACTGTGCGTATCACCTAACAAGTAACTGTTGTGCGTATCACCTACAAGTAACTGTTGTGCGTATCACCTACAAGTAACTGTTTGCGTATCACCTACAAGTAACTGTTGTGTATCACCTACAAGTAATCGACCTACAAGTAACTGTTGTGCGTATCACCTACAAGTAACTGTTGTGCGTATCACCTACAAAATAACTGTTGTGCGTATCACCTACAAGTAACTGTTGTGCGATCACCTACAAGTAACTGTTGTGCGTATCACCTACAAGTAACTGTTGTGCGTATCACCTACAAAAATTGAATGGGTGCCCCCACCCCTCTCCCTTTGAATAACTTTACTATTTCTGGTTAGCGTCAGTTTAGAGGTAAATGACCAGAGTCTAGTGATGTATCGGATGTTCCGCATCCGCGGAACATCCGCACAATTTCTTACATCCGCATCCGCATTTGACTGCAGATATACGCATCCGCATCCGAAATCCGCGGAACATCCGCACGATTTCTTACATTCGCATCCACAAAATAAGTAAGACATCCTCATACACATCCCCATCCGTGGATCTCTAAATTTTCACATCCGATACATCTCTAGACCAGGGCATCTGTCTCAAGTCCCACCATTAATATACAAACGAGCCACTTATGTCCTTTCACATGCTATTTCATTAGTTTTTAACAAATCACTAGAAACTAGCACTTTCCCGACACTACTCAAAACAGCAAGGGTTACACCAATACACAAAGGTGGTGACCCCACAGACGTAAACAACTGTGGGCCAATATCAAACTTACCGTTGCTATCCAAAATCTTCGAGAACCTTGTGCACAAGAGATTATACTCGTTTATAACGACACAAAGCATACTCAATCCCTGCCAATTTGGCTTCAGGAAAAATAAAAGCACTAACGATGCAATAGTAAAAATGATAGACCTGCTTTACATAGCACTCGAAAATAAGGAATATCCATTAGGACTTTTTATTGACCTAAGGAAAGCTTTCGACACAGTAAACCACGGCATCCTACTCCACAAATTTGACCACTATGGAATAAGAGGTTATGCACTTGCATACTTCAAATCCTACCTCACTAATAAGTATCAGTATGTCACCATTAAAGACACATCCTCCAAGACACGATCACTTGACACCGGAGTACCACGGGGAAGTGTCCTTGGTCCCCTGCTCTTCCTCTTATACATCAATGATCTTCCCAATGTATCACAACACCTGAAACCAATACTCTTTGCTGACGACACAACATGTCATCTCCCACCCAAATCTTGCCACGCTCAATACCATTGTTAACGACGAATTAATAAAAAATATCAACATGGATGACAGCCAATAAACTTACACTCAACACTGATAAGACCTTCTATATTATGTTTGGCAACAGAGCAGGTGATGCACAATTAAACATTAAGATCAACACTACTCCTATTGCTAAACATAATGAGGGCAAATTCCTGGGCCTTCACCTTGACAGCAACCTGAAATTCAGCACCCATATCCAACCATAACAAAGAAGTGTCCAAAACTGTGGGGATCCTCTCTAAGATAAGGTATTATGTACCACAATCAGCCCTACTCACACTATACTATTCACTCATCTATCCCTACCTCACATATGCCATTTGTGCATGGGGATCAACAGCAATTACCCACCTAAAGCCAATAATAACCCAACAAAAAGCCGCAGTAAGAATTATTACGCAATCCAACGCTAGGCAGCACACCACCACTCTTCAAAGACCTAAACTTACTCACTGTTCAGAACATCCATACTTACTATTCTGCTATCTATATTTATAGAACCATAAATTCCAACTTTAACCCTGAGCTAAAACAGTGACAGGACCCATAGACATAATACCAGACATAAACATCTCTTTGACATTCCCCGTGTCCGACTAAATCTATACAAAAATTCAATGCGCATAAAAGGGCCTAAAATCTGGAACTCCTTGCCTGAAAACTCTAGAACTGCAGACACAACCTCCATTTTCTCATCTCATCCATCTTATCTCACCTACGCACCCAACCGGTAGCTAACCACATGAAAACTACTTTATCTTGCACATACCCACAGCAAAATACACTTATTGATATCTGTGATTCCCCTTAATTTCACATGATTAACCAAAATTCTAATACAACTATTGCTTCATAATTCTTAAGTTAGTCATAAGTTTGCCTAAGACACTCCAATATAAAAACGGTATTATGCCAATACATCACCTTTACCATTAATATATAAACTAATTGTAAAATTCTTTAAACTAATTGTTTAATTCCTAAATGTTTGAATTTCAGTACCTCAATATTGTAAACCTAGTTAATCACTACAATTACCTAACCTTACAATCAGTATAATCATTGTGTCACTATTGAGTAAGACCTATCATAAGACTGCCTGAAAAGCCTAGGCATAATAATAATAATAATAATAATAATAATAATAATTTTTATTTCAATGCATGTTACAAGTGTACAATGTTATTGGTAGTTACAATTATAAAACAATTATAAAACTGGCCATCTTGTAATATCTACTTCATAAAATGTACATTACTATAAGTACACCCCACTTTGTATATTACTAGAAATAACGAATTTGAATTTGAATTTGAATCTTCGTTTCCTCTTTCAGACTTGGGCAGTCCTTCCCCCGGGCTCAATAAAGCGTCAGCTTTGGTGGCCCTGAATAACCCCAATGATAACAACAACAGCTGTCAAGCTAGTAAGATAAGATCAAATAAGATAAGTAAGTAAGTAAGTTTATTCAGGTATACACAAATACAGTTACATAGATTATCATACATAGCAGCATATGTGTAGAGAACCCAGGATAACCCAAAAAGTCAGACAGTGATTTATTTCCATTGGGGTCCTAGTAAGTTTCTTTTCAATTAGTATTGCTGATATAATGACCCCTGTGGTTTAGCGCTTCTATTTGATTATAATAATAATAATAATAATATTTCTGATATATTCGTAAACAAGCGCTAAACCTGTATAGGTCACACACGCTGCGCATAGGTATGTGAAGGTGGATTTACTGCCCGAAATACATGGCATGGCATGGCATGCAAAACCTTGCTTCACATACGACCCCTCAAGGGAGGTCCCTTGACCTGGTGAGGGGCTCTTGATCTAGGGAATTGGGCCGTGCTTCGGTTCCCTGAATTGAGCCTGAATACCTTCCATCCCTCCCACGTTCGCTGTATAATCCTACGGGTTTAGTGCTCCCTCATAATAATAATAAAGGGAGGTTCTTTGACGCGGTGAAGGGCCTTGATCTAAGGGTGAATCTGTGCTCCAGTTCCCTGAATTAAGCCTGAATACCTTCCACATTCCCCCACAGGCGCTGCATAATTACGGGTTTAGCGCTGAGGGTCCGGGTTCCATTCTCGGCAGGGTGGAAACTTTCAATCGTTTCCTTAAACCTTTTGACCTGTTCACGCTGTATAACCCTGTGGTTTAGCGCTTCTATTTGATTATAATAATAATAATTGACCTGTTCACCTAGCAAGTAGGTACGTACTTGAGTGTTAATTGACTGGTGTGGGTCGCATCCTGGGGGGAAAAGATTAAGGACCACAATGGAAATAAGACAGACAGTCCCTCGATGACGCACTGCCTTTCTTGGGTTATCCTGGGTGACTAACCCTGGGGTTAAAAATCCAAACAAAATCTTCTCTTTTTGTGCCTAATAATATTTTATACATAAACTACATTATCTTGATACTGTAGAAAAAAAAAAAATTTGTATTTTGCATTTGCTGTATGACCCTTGTGGTTTAGTGCTTCTTTTGATTATAATAATAATGTATTTGCATTTGAGAATGGAAATAAATCATTTGACTTTGTTTTGGGTTACCTTAGGTAATTTACACTATGTATTATGTACTTATGTGTACCTGTACTTGTGTGCTCCTGTATTTATTATCTTGTACAGAAATAAAGGAGTGGAAAGGATTACCAACACATGTGAAAGCCTCGTCCTAGCATGAACCAGTTCAGGAAGAGAATTCTTTGACGCACATAAAGGGCCCCAAAATCTGGAATTCATTACCAGTAAATATCAAGTTAACCTTGTCCGAAAATCAATTCAAGACTCTTCTCAAAAGTCACCTACTCACCCTATACTAAATACTCATACTGTAACAAACTTCCAAACCCAATATTATTTTACTTAAGAAGATCTCATTTTGATATGTTCATCCTCCTAACACTTGTT
>WNWK01019548.1:0-37554 GCA_009830355.1 Cherax destructor
GAGAGGCAGTGGTGGTTGAGGCAGTGGTGAGAGGCAGGGTGAGAGGCAGTGGTGGTAGAGGCAGTGGTTAGAGGTGGTAGAGGCAGGGGAGAGGCAGTAGTGAGAGGCAGAGTGAGAGGCAGTGGTGGTAGAGGCAGTGGTAAGAGGCAGTGGTGAGAGGCAGTAGTGAGGGGGGCAGTGGTGAGAGGCAGGGTTAGAGGCAGTGGTAGAGGCAGTGGTAGAGGCAGGGTGGAGGCAGTGGAGGGCAGTGGTGAGAGGCAGTGGTGGTAGAGGCAGTGGTAGAGGCAGTGGTAGAGGCAGTGGTTGAGGCAGTGGTGATAGAGGCAGTGGTTAGAGGCAGTGGTGGTAGAGGCAGTCTTAATGTAGAGTGAGAGGTGAGTAAACAAGATTAAATGAAGGTTTGGGAATTTTGTAAACAAACCAGTTGTTGTTGCTGCGGTTACCAGCCTGACACTTATGATTTCTGTTCACTCCTTGAAGCTGACTGGAAGTGATCTAATGCAGTTACCATTACAAACTCCATTTCTCTTATACTAACATGTCTGAAGGAGGAAAGAATGGGAAGATGTTTTGATAGCTGGATCTAGTATGCCCACAACCGTCCCCACCAGCCACCACATTCGTAATTACATACATATTTTATTCATTCTAGTGTATATCAGGTTTTTATGTTACTTATATTGTTTATTATGTCATATTAGATGAATTGTGATAGATAAATAAGCTGTCGAGTTGATAATAGCTTCATAGTGAAGTGCTATTTTGTCATGCCTCCTGACAGCAGGAACGGATTAATTGTATTTTCATTATTTCTTATAGGAAAAATTAAATCACCATTCGAACATTTCGCGTTGAGAACTAGCTCCTGGAACGGATTAAGTTTGAATAGCGGGGTCCACTGTATTTCTTATGGGAAATATTAAAAAAATACATTTACAGTGGACCCCGAGGTTCGGCCGGTCTGAGTATCGGTCAGTTCGAGTTTCATTGCTTTTCGGTCCAATTTTCCCCGCCAACGGTCATTTCCCCGACTATCGGTCCGAATACAGACCTGTCCGCCTGCCCGCGCTTGCGCGCCTTGCCACGCAGGCGCATGAGCCGTCTAGCTCTGTTTACCATTGAGAGAACATTACCCAGCGCGCTCATTCAAACATTTCACAATAAATTTATTGTGTTTATTGCTGGTTTAGTGATTGTCACTGTGAAATAAGTCACCATGGGTCCAAAGAAGCTTCCTAGTGGCACCCTGTGGTAAAGAAAGTGAGGAACACCATCGAACTGAAGAAGGAGATAGAAAATATGAGGAGGAGGAAGATAGACTGGAGGTGCCTTCTTCAGAGATTAATTTGTTCAATGTGGAATGAGGTGCAAAGTTTCGTTGAACAATTTCACCCTGAGCAAGCTGAAATAAGCCATCTCTGCAACAAGTCAGTGACAGAGCCATATTGCACTTCAGGAACATGTTAAAGAGGCGCCAGAAACAGAGGACTGTGGACAGTTATTTTGTGCGACAGGGTCTAGTGCCTCTCAAGCTGGTCCTAGTGGCATTAAAAGACAAAAAGGGAAGTAACCCCAGAGAGGGACTTGTTACCTGAAGTCCTTTGGAGGGGATTCCCTACCAAACACTAAGCCCTCCCCTGTCCTCCTCTATCTTCCAGATGCCAGCAAGTCTCTTCAATAAAGGTAAGTAAATGTTATTTTAAATGTTTAATTATAAATTTATTACTTTACTATATATATTTATAATTGTTTTTGTGTATGTAAAAGTATAGTAAATCTTTACAAAATGAATTTTTTGTGAATATTTTTGGGTGTCTGGAACGGACTAATTGTATTTACATTATTTCTTATGGGAAATAAGGGTTCGACTTTCGAACAGTTCGAGTTAAGGTCTAGCTCCTGGAATGGATTATGACCGAACCTCGGGGGTCCACTGTATAGAGAATAGCTATAGTTTTACATACAAACTAGGGCATAGGAAAACTGAGGTTCCACTGTATAAGTTAGTGTAAACTTGTTGTCTGGCATTTATATGCATTTATAAGTGGAAAAAATAGTGCTCTGCTTTCCGGCGATGTCCGCTTTCCAGTGATAGCCTGGAACCTAACCTGCCGTATAAGTGGGGCCCTACTGTATATGACAAAAAGGTAACATGAAACTGTTTCTGAAAACCTGAATGTTTCCCCACTTATGTGCCATGAGAGCTGACTTTTAAATATGAAGATAGTAAAGATTTTGCATGTACCTTTTACTACATATTTTTATCACATTCTTACCTTTGGTTTAATGATATACTTGGCTTGCACATCCCCAAAACGCAGACTCTCACCACCTTGCAGGGCAAACCGCACATTAGGCTTCAGAATCATCTGGGAAACAGAAGCTACTAAAAGTACAGTAATTTAAAAATTTATATTGATACATATGCATAAAAAAGAAATACTTTAACTGGCTAAGAAAATAATACGAGTTTACAAAAATCATGTATGAGTAGTATATATGGGAAGATAATATTTGAATTTAATGTCTTAAGTCAAGAGATATAATAGTTGGGCTGTATTGATTATGTTTGTGATCAAGCATCACTGAACATGTACCAAGTATGGGTATAAAGGAATTATGCATGCAGAGAGCATGCATAATTCCTTTGTATAAAGGCAAAGGGGACAAAAGAGAGTAAAAATTATAGGGAATAAGTCTGTTCAGTATACCTGGTAAAGTGTATGGTAGAGTTATTATTGAAAGAATTAGGAGTAAGACGGAGAGCAGGATAGCGGATGAACAAGGAGGCTTTAGGAAGGGTAGGGGTGTATAGACTAAGTGTTTGCAGTGAAACATATAGGTGAACAATATTTAGATAAGGGTAAAGAGGTGTTTGTGACATTTATGGATTTGGAAAAGGCATATGATAGGGTGGATAGGGGGGCAATGTGGCAGATGTTGCAAATGTATGGAATAGGAGGTAGGTTATTGAAAGCGGTGAAAAGTTTTTACGAGGATAGTGAGGCACAGGTTAGAGTATGTAGGCGAGAGGGAGATTATTTCCCAGTAAAAGTAGGCCTTAGACAAGGATGTGTGATGTCACCGTGGTTGTTTAATATATTTATAGATGGAGTTGTAAGAGAAGTGAATGCTCGGGTGTTGGCAAGAGGTGTGGGGTTAAAAGATAAAGAATCTAACACAAAGTGGGAGTTGTCACAGTTGCTTTTTGCTGATGACACTGTGCTTTTGGGTGATTCTGAAGAGAAGTTGCAGAGGTTGGTGGATGAGTTTGGTAGGGTATGTAAAAGAAGGAAATTAAAAGTGAATACAGTGGACCCCCGAGTTTCGTAAAAACTTCACTCCTTAAGTCTGCTCAAGCCCCATTACCGAACGAATTTACTCCCTTAAGGAAAAATGTCACGTACGTTAGTCTATTTCAGACCCCCAAAAATACACTTCGACAAGCACTTACAATTTTATACTTACATACTTGTACGATTTCCGGGGTTTACGAAACTCGGGGGTCCACTGTATAGGAAAGAGTAAGGTGATGACGATAACAAAAAAATTAGAAAACGAAAGATTGGATATCAGATTGGAGGGAGAGAGTATGGAGGAGGTGAATGTGTTCAGATATTTGGGAGTGGATGTGTCAGCAGATGGGTATATGAAGGATGAGGTGAATCATAGAATTAACGAGGGGAAAAAGATGAGTGGTGCACTGAGGAGCTTGTGGAGACAGAGAACTTTATCCATGAAAGCAAAGAAGGGAATGTATGAGAGTATAGTTATACCAACACTCTTGTATGGGTATGAGACATGGGTTGTGAATTATTACAAATAAAGAAGCATTTGTAATTAACGACTGTTTGGGATTCTGAGTAAAATCTCATTTTTCAGATTTTTATTATATTAAATATTATTTTTTTATTTTTTTATTAACACATCGGCCGATTCCCACCAAGGCAGGGTGGCCCGAAAAAGAAAAACTTTCATCATCATTCACTCCATCACTGTCTTGCCAGAAGGGTGCTTTACACTACAGTTATAAAACTGCAACATTTACACCCTCCTTCAGAGTGCCGGCACTGTACTTCCCATCTCCAGAACTCAAGTCCGGCCTGCCGGTTTCCTGAATCCCTTCATAAATGTTACTTTGCTCACACTCCAACAGCACGTCAAGTATTAAAACCATATGCCTCCATTCACTCCTATCAAATACGCTCACACATGCTTGCTGGAAATCCAAGCCCCTCGCACACAAAACTTCCTTTACCCCCCCTCCAACCTTTCCTAGGCCGACCCCTACCCCGCCTTCCCTCCACTACAGATTTATACACTCTCGAAGTCACTCTGTCTCGTTCCATTCTCTCTACATGTCCAAACCACCTCAACAACCCTCCTCAGCTCTCTGGACAATCGTTTTGGTAACCCCGCACCTCCTCCTAATTTCCAAACTCCGAATTCTCTGCATTAAATATATATTATTAATATAAAACATATAATCTGAATAAAACATAAATCTATATAATCTGTGTAAACATAACATACTATATTCAGAATCTGGTTTACCTCGAGTTACGATGGTCCCCAAAATTTCGCCCTTTTATGTAAGTTTATTTTTTTAAATGCTTTTGTAAGTATATTTTTGGGGGTGTAAAAGGACTACTCTATTTTACATTATTCCTTATGGGGATAAATTCATTTGTAATTGCACTTGAACAGCATTCTCGAACGAAAAATATCGTAACTCGAGGTACCACTGTATTTACACAATCATAGTACAATAAAATATCACAAGCAAATCATATACTTAGTGATGTGTCAAGTCGCTGCCAACTTCGTGTCACGCAGGACACTGCCATACCTCGTCATGATACTCCTTCTCCACCGTGTCCTCAGACACCCTTATCTCTGTGTTACACACACCATCGCTCAGGGTCACTCACGACACCTTCTCTGTGCCACATGGCACGCCCCTGCATCATGAACCATTCTCTATTACAATCCTGTACAACGCGTCTTGACCTACACCAAATACACGACAACTTGTGTCGTGCCACCGTACAAACTCTCTGCATACACCACTAAAACCCTGACACTCCGGTTAACAATCTCCGGGTAGTCTCAGGTACAGTCTCAGGTACAGTCTCAGGTACAGTCTCAGGTACAGTCTCAGGTACATCGTCGCAGGTACATAGTAGATTCTGGTGACCTCGCCGCTCTCCTTGTTGTAGGCTATCACCAGCACCACACTGCGTGAGTCTGCAACTCTCACGCAGGTCTGACTGGCGAACTCCAGTAGTATGTCAGTGAGCTTGTCACCAGCACCACACTGCAACTCTCATGCAGGTCTGACTGATGAACTCCAGTAGTATATCAGTGAGCTGGTGGACTCTCCAGTGTTGAATAGGGAGAGTCTCGATGACACTGTCAGTCAAGCCGGCCCGGCAGTCAAACATCAGGTCTGATGACGTAACCCCTTGACTGCCGGCCGGTGAGGTAATTACCTAACTACCATTGTTAGATAGGGGGCCGTAACATGAATGTTGCAACAAGGAGAAGGCTGGAGGCAGTGAAGATGTCGTGTCTGAGGGCAATGTATGGTGTGAATATAATGCAGAGAATCCATAGTTTGGAGATTAGGAGGAGGTGTGGGATTACCAAAACTATTATCCAGAGAGCTGAGGAGGGGTTGTTGAGATGGTTTGGACATATAGAGAGGATGGAGCAAAATAGAATGACTTCGAGTGTGTAAATCTGTAGTGCAGGGAAGGCGGGGTAGGGTCGGCCTAGAAAGGTTGGAGGAGGGGGTACAGGAGGTTTTGTGAGCGAGGGGCTTGGATTTCCAGCAAGCGTGCGTGAGCATGTTAGATAGGAGCGAATGGAGACAAATGGTTTTTAGGACTTGATGTGCTGTTGGAGTGTAGGCAAGGTAACATTTATGAAGGGTTTCAGGGAAACCGGCAGCCCGGACTTGATTCCTGGAGATGGGAAGTACAGTGCCGGCACTCTGAAGGAGGTGTTAATGTTGCAGTTTTGTAGCTGTAGTGTAAGCACACCTCTGGCAAGACAGTGATGGAGTAAATGATGATGAAAATTTTTCTTTGTCGGGCCACCCTGCCTTGGTGGGAAACGGCCAATGTGTTAAAAAAAAAAAATTCTTTTGAATGTGGTTGTTGCTGTATTTTTTAGGTTCTTCAAGGATTCTTGTCCATACTTCTGGACCTTTTATTTGCAAAGAGTTTAAATATGAGTTTAATCACAAACATGGAATATTAAAGAGAAGTTTATTTCTTGCATTATGCCTATTATAGCTCTCCAAGAAGAGCTTTAGGTCTGGGTAAATATTTGTACTATCATGTAGATGTATATGCATAGTAGTATTTATCACTATAAATGATACATAAGTTCAACAGATTTAGCTACTTGTATAGTATAGGTGAGCACTGTCTCAATGTCGAGAGTGAAATGATTCTTGTGCTAACCTTTGATGCATTACAATTGGTTTGTGATAGTTTGCTGTTGCAGATTCTTAATAACATACAGTACATATGCAAGATATGCATAGATTTGTGTGTAGTACAGTTTGAGTAGCGTAGTCTGGGATACGGACATGCCTGTGATCAGTTCTATGAGATGGTCTGCCTACTTTCTGTATATTGTGTTTTTTTAGTTTTCATTCTTCCCATATCAAAGATGAAATTTGTCATTGTTGAACATGTTACTTTTATTTGCCCAGTTAAAAACTTTGTTGATATGTTTGTAATTTCTTGCCTTTTACTGAGTCCATTTTCATACTTATTTTAGTATTGTCAGCAAAGGATGTTAAGAAGCTGTGGCTAGTGCTTTTATCTCTGTCTGCCATGAGGATAAGAAACAGCAAAGGTGACAGGACTGTACTGAGACTGGTCTTCGTTTTGTTTGCTACCACTCAATGTTCTCTTTGTTAGAAATTTGAATATCCATCCCCCAACTTTTCTTGCTATAATACCTACTGACTTCATTTCATGGGCTATTCCTCCATGGTCACAGCTGTCAAATGCCTTTCCAAAAACCATGTATCCTACATCTGCATTTTGGTTTTCTTCCTCAGAGAGTTTTTTATAATGATCTAATAACTGTGACAGATATGATCCTCCTGTTCTACATCCAAGCTGATTTGGGTTGCATAGGTTATGTTTCTCCATAAAATCCATAAGATGGCATCAGAGCATCCTTTCAAAGATTTATAAAATGTGATTTGGGCTGCAATTTTTTGCCATCGCACTGTTGCCTCCTTTATGAAGAAGGGCAATGACTTCACTTTTTGAGGTCAATGGTATTTTACTTCAGTCAAAGCTGCTCCTCCAAAAAACACCGAGTGCTCAAGCTAATGACACTTTAAATTTCTTTGTGAATACAGAATTGCATGAATCACGGCCAGGTGCTATATGCTTGGACATTTTCTATATTTTATTTTTTTGAAATCTGAAGGATCTATGCTAATGTCAGCTACGCAATTTGCAAGGTGGGCAGAGATAATGAAAAATTATCTGGGTCTTCAACTCTTATTGTGTCGAGTAAATTACTAAATGCTGATTCACACTATTCTTTGAGGATTTTGCTAATCACTTTTTTGTCATCTGTGTATAAGCCTCTTTAACCCTTAAACTGTCCACACGTAGATATACGTTCACCTGCGTACTGCTCCGAATATTTAAAAAAAAAAAAAAAAAATCCATTTTTTTTTTTAAATGAAGAGCGCATTTTTATAAACAGGATAGGCTAAAAAAAATTTTTTAGGGCCAGTACTTACCGAGATATAAGCCCGCCAATTTGGTGCTGGATGCTCACCTGACGGCAACATCAAATCCTGCCGCTTGCAGAAGTATTGCCGATATACTTTTTTCTAGTTTTCATTTTAATTTATATAATTTTTATGTTCTGATAATTACAATTTACAATAGTTCCTGTGATTTCATAGCCAATCTTTGTTCTAACACTAATATTATGTACTGAAATAGTACTCAAATAGTCACAATCACACCAACAGGTGAACATTTTCGCCTACTTAGGTCATTTACTATTGTCTATAAATATATACGAAGTATTTATAGGTCCCAGCAATGTTTTAGACATCCAGGAGTATATATGAAACTCCTTGAAGAATGGTGTTATGACAATTGCCAGATAACTACTGATAAGGCAGTGACATTGATGAATGAATGTGTGCAGGGAACCCTTGCTCTTTCACTCTGTATCTATCTATCTATCTGTCTGTCTGTCTGTCTGTCTTTCTGTCTGTCTGTCTATCTATCTATATGTCTGTCTGTCTATCTGTCTGTCTGAATCTGTTTGTCTGTATCTGTCTGTCTCTCTGTCTGTGTCTGTCTAGCTCTGTTTATCTGTCTTTCTGTCTGCCTGTGTGCCTGGAGTATATGAAACTCCTTGAAGAATAGTGTGTTGACAAGTGTCAGATAACTCTTGACAGCCCAGTGACATTTGATAAATGTCAGCAGTGCTGGAGGGAACCCTCCCTTTTTCAATGTCTATCTGTCTGTCTATCTGTCTCTGTCTATCTGTCTGTCTGTCTGTCTAGCTCTGCTTATTTCTGTCTAACTCTACTTATCTGTCTTTCTGTCTGCCTGGGTGTGTGTCTTTCCGTCTGCTTGTCTCAGTCTCAGAGTGCGGCTCGTAAGCCAACAGGTATTATACACGATGCAGAAGTGACGATGCGTATTACTTGCCAGTCATGCTTATTATGCCTTATATCTACAAGCATTGTATAGCACTTTGCCTAGAATTTTTGGGTTATCCTAGGTAACTTACACTATGTATAATAACTGTACTTATGTGTACATGAGAGAGAGAGAGATATATATATATATATAGATATATATAGATATATATAGATATATATAGATATAGACAGACAAAGATATAGACAAAGATATAGACAGAGTTATAGACAGAGTTATAGACAGAGTTATAGACAGATAGACAGACAGCCAGAGACAGCCAGAGACAGCCAGACAGCCAGTGTGTGTGTGTGTGTGTGTGTGTTTGTGTGAGTTATTCACAACGTGTAAACGTCACTTGGTCTCTCTGTATGCATATATTTTTGCAAATAACAATACATATCTCCTCTGAAGGAAGGAGCATGGCATCAGACCTAGTAGCACAAGCTAGTCAGGTCCAACTCACACCCACCCACAGCCACTCATGTATCTAACCTATTTTTACTTTCCTCTTATAAGGGGAGTGTTAATGCGACATGACATCAGTGAATCCCTGGTGTTTGCCACAGTATTTGCTCTAGCTGGCACTCAATTGAACTGGTGCTCCCACAAGGTACTAAGTGGTCCCAGATTTTTTTAATACTGCGCACACTGAGGGCGCAGATCCATTCTCTCATGTCTAGGCGACTCAGGCCTATCGCACTAAATTTGAAGGAATGAAAAATAAAACGTAGATCTACGTTCGGAGCAGTACGCACGTGAACGTATATCTACGTGTGGACAGTTTAAGGGTTAAGTAGAGGGCCAATGCAGGAAGAGGTTATAAACTTGTATTTTGAAAGTTAAAAAGTATTCAGGATTTTCCAACTGTACATAAATAGTTTTTAATTCGTTTTTTGCATTTCTCTATTATTAATGCTTCAGTTTATGCTCTATTTTTGGCATTTTCTCAGTGTAATGTTCTGTCCTTTGTTGTGACATTTGCATTTTTTTTTTGAGCAGCTCAGCATCCCTTTATCTTCTTCTGTAAAGTCTTCTGCATTCTCTTTCTATGTTTGGTCTCCCTCTAAGCTTTCTCGGTAAGACACAAAGTAAAATAAAGACTGAATGCTTCTGCATTCATCTTTTCCATATACGTATAGTGTTGGGTTGAAGTGTTCAGGATGGTTACCCAAAAAATGTTTGATGGTTCATGGTTTATTTCACCCCAGTCAATTCTTGGATTGTTTAACCCTTTCCGTGTCGAGACCCCTGATCTCAAACTTTAAGAATTTAAAAAAAAAAAAAAAATATTGTTATGAAATGATAGAGGTAATGAAACTAAAAGTATGAAATTTGATGGAAAACTTATGGAATTATGCTCTCTCAAATTTAGCAGTCTCAGCGATATTTAAGCATAGGCGATTTTGCCCCATTTGTGCTCTTTTTTTGGCCAATTCCATTGTTCCAGTCGACCAAACTCATAGCTATTTCACTAGTATTCCTTCTATTCTATGGACTGAGTACAAGAAACCACCTATTTACCTATTTCAACTACCCAATAAAGTGATCAGAAATCTGTAATATGGCCAATTTTACACAAAATTAAAAAATTACCAATTTAAAAACAGGGTCCAGATGTTGTGTGGGTCTTGAGAGAGATATATAGGAGGTCAAAGATACTCCTTGTTGGATGGTTACGGTATATTTACAGTAAGTGTAGGAGAGTCCAGCCACACCGTCTGTCTCGCTCGTAGGTCTAACGCTAGTGAGGGGGTACGCCTATGTGAGCCTATGCACATGAGCAGCGGTGTGCCGTAATTTTTATCGATTACGATGTTATAGAGAGATAGACTACGACAAGCAAGCAAACAGCCTCCAGACCGACCACGTTACCAGCTACTACATCCAAGAAGTCTACATATCTACAGTATCTCCTGGTCAGTTAAGTGCCTCATTTGTTGATTTGTTAAAACCTACGAGGGGTTGACCCGGGTTTTGCAAATTCTGTACGAGTAAGCCAGTGAGGGGAAGAGTTCCATTCTAGCCATTAAGCCACCACCAGTTACGTCAGCCTAGGCTTAAGCCAGCTTCTACCTTGCTGTGCTAATTTGTCACAAGATTCCAAGCCAGTCAATCTGTGTGAAAATATTCTACTAAGCCAGCAAGCCACTCTGCTGTCTGAGAAGTAAGCCACGTGAGTTCACGCATTTATACCACCTTTGTACTCCAGTGTATTGCTGTTCTGAGTACAATACCATCCCCGTGGTATCCTGGGTTATTCAAGCCACCCTGGGTTAAGTTCATGTAAACGGCGTAAGCCACAGGCGCACGCGGAAGCGGTGTAAGCCTAGCTACAACACCACCCGCCACCACCCCACCACCCACGCCAAGGCAAACGCCTTTACCACGTGCACTCCACCCACACAAAGCATTAAGTGTGGATTATTTCACCCTTAACTGGGTCCTGCAAGCAGTTATTGGCTACGAACCAGGTCGAGCGTCCTGAGTGTGTTTCTTCTGAACTGTTGTGCCAACTGTATAAAGCCTCGGTTCGTAGTCCACCGGTTTATGCACATTACTTCAAGTTATCAACGAGTGGACCAGACCACCAGCCTCCACCACCACCCTCCACCACCACGCTTCAGTCACCGATCTCCACCCTAGAGACATTTATTGTGTTGTTTTATTTTTCAGATAATCTATAGACAATTTCGTGTGTTGAGACAATTTCTGCGAGTTACATAAATTTTGAGTTATCCTAGGAAGTGTTCTGTGTTAAATTAATTATTTGCATTAATTTTTGATTTCACTAGTATTGTCTCTTGTTAATTATTGCGTTATAATTTCTGTGAATTTCGTTGTGTTACTAAGTATGCAGTAAGTACAGTTTTGTTAAAGTTATCTTGTGTTCCAAAGTTGTTGAATTTTCTGTCTTGTTAATTATTGTGTTCCACCAAGTGTACTATCCCAGAGTTATTTTTTTATTATCTTACCCTTGTTTGTTAATGTTTTAATTGTGTAATTAATTAATTTTGCTTGCCCCAGTAACTACATATTGTTTTCTCCTCCAAGCAATTTTTAACATTTTACCAGTAGTATTCCCTGCTAATTCTTATGTGTTGCAGTCAGTGTTACTTATTCCCATTGCACCCAATATTGTTTTGTGTACTTGTTCTTTTTGTATAGTGCTAATGTGCCTTCATTTTGCAGACTAGTGATATAACTTACTGAAGATATTATTTTGCTCCAATAATTATATATAGTCAACAAGAGCATGACTTTGTATAAGCAGTAAGTTAACTGTTCTGTGCCTTTGATGAGTATCTTCCAGCTGATGTAAGTGTTAATACCATTTTATTGTCATTAATTTTTCCTTTGTTTACATGTGTTGTTGAACAAATTCACTCTTAAGTTTGTCTAAAGTCAGTGTTTTTAGTAAATTGTTCAGTAACTGTTGCATTGAGTTACCTTGCTTTGCTTGCAATTAAGAGTAAGAGTGTTCAAACTATTTTATTTCTAATATCTTTGTGTTGTGTGAAAATAATTTACCCCAGTGTGAATTTTTTTTCAATCAGTCATTCCTGAAATTGATTTTGTGTAAATTAAATTCGCCAGTATTCACCTTGTTTTATCAATTTTGTTGTGTTTAATTGCTCTAGTAACTTGTCATTTCCTAAGAGTAATAAGTAATATTCCAGTGAACTTCTAGAGATTCAAGCAGTAAAGTTACTTTCATTTATTGCCAGTGAACAATTCTACAGAATTGTTTTATCAGATTGTTGCTAGTGCCATAACCATTATTGAATTCTTTTAATTAGTTGTGCATTTAATTCTTTTATTGTGTTGCAATTTTGTTGATATTGACAAGAAAAGAAAACTCATTTTGCTGTTCAAGTTAAAGCTAGATTGTTTTAATTTAGTGTGTTGAGTGTCCTTGCCAAGTAAATTTCCAGTGAGTTATCTTTTCTTTAGTGTTATTGTGCTATTATCCGTGTTACTCATGCAGAATAGTTAATAATTACTATCAGTTAAGCTATATTGTGCCATATACTTGTGTAAATTTTGCTTTCATTTCAATTCTCGTTTAATTGCTCAGTCATGTCTCAAGTAAATTCAAGTGATAACTGTGTGTTTTCTGCCAGTCAAGGCATTGAAGTGCTAGTAACCATGTGCGATAATACTGTGTGTATTGCCATTCAGCGCCATAATGATAATGAGTCAGTAAACAGCCCTCATAGTCCCTTAATGACTGAAAGACAGTCTCTAGCCTTTGAACAATGTGTTTGTTCTTCCAGCTTGTATCAGAGAATTGCCAGAGTGATGCGGAATGTGAAGTTCAGATTAGTTCTTGTAGAAAGTATGTGTTTTACTTGTTAACGTAGCCGAGCGGTCAAGGCACTAGTATTACTGTCACTCCTGTCTGGAATTCAGCCCCTACAATATCTTGCATGCAAGATAGCGTTCAGATGCCTAGGGTGCCGGAGGTATCCCGGACCGCCTTGAGTACTGAGTCTATCCTTGCAATGTTGCTAGTTCAAGTAGTAGTTCCTCTCCAGGGACGCTTTGTTGAAGAAAGACTATTTGAATGAGTTATAGCATCTCTCGCTGATGCAAAAGCAATTGCAGAAAGCCGTTCTGTTGCTAGTGTACTCACTAGAGTGCCAGTTGTTGTCCCTCGTGTTCCAGATAGTGTTCCTTCCAGTTGACAGTAAGCCTTTGCAGAGTAAAGTGTCGTGTGTCGAGTAATTCTTACCTGCAGTAAGAGATAGTGAGAGCCGTTCTCCTTTGCTCATACTTTGTGTCATTGAGCTAACCATTTCAACCGGGGAGAGATCCTTCCACTCCACCGAGTCTGTTCATTCCTTCAGTAGGAAAGTGATTATAAGTTGTGAGCTAAAGATAGAAAATTAGAAAATCCAGTTTAGAACCGAATTATTGACTGTGTGTTTTGTTATTAGATTTCCAGTATCTAGCAAGATGTTTGTGTGTTCAAGTTCTCTCTGAGTTCTGAGTTTTAACAGTATAACCCGTGTTAGCCGAGTTTATCTTTCCTGTTAAAACTTCTTCCCTGTAAATATTTATTCTTCCTCAGAAGCCGAAGAGTGCATGAATACACATCGATTGATCGATCAAATTTGCAAATTGTAATTTATATAATCCGTTATATCTAGATCCATTAAATTTCTCTTATGTACCATTAACTTAAGAAGTGCGAGAGTAAGATTAATCTTGATCAGTTCAAAGTTATAATGTGTTTGCTATTGTATAGATTCACCCAGTACCACCTGTCTGTTCAGCCTATAGAGTCGTATAGTATGCCGAGACGCATACGATAACATGGTCGAGCTGTCGACAGATCATATGTACACTTGTGGGTACCGCATCCAGCATTCATCCATAGCTGTCCTTCAGGACGTCACGATACCCGCTGACGTCAGAGGCTCTGCGCATGTGCATAGGCTCTGACGTCAGCGGGTATCGTGACGTCACACGAAAAGGGACCAGCTGTATAAGTGGGATGAATGCTGGATGCTGGTACACTACACAAGTGTACATATGATACTGATACGACACGAAATAACAATGTAGACATGCCTGGCACTAAAAACATTTCCTTTTCAGTCATGTCTCAGGCCCCTCTTATATACACTTGCTTTCCATTTTTAATTTATATTCACACAATAAATAGAAGATTTATTGCTATGCAGACTACTGCTTTATTGTAATAATTGTATAAATAATGTCAGTGCATTCTAAATGAGTATTAGACTGGCCAACGGGACAAGTATTGGACAAGTGACATCATTTGTGTACTTGAATATCGGCAAAATCGAACATTTGTGCTACTTTGAGCTCAATTTCAAGTTACTTTCAGTCCTGAAACGTAAAATCATCTCTATTTCTGTAACATATCTTCCATTCTATTAACTAAGACCAAGAAACCGAGAATACAACCATAAAACCATACTAAAATACACCGTAAAGTTGCTGTTTAAAACCAAAAACACGGTCGCAATTTTTTCATTATGCACTGTGTGCTACAGGATTTTTTTATATGGTGCACACTTACTGCATAGACCCATTCTCTCGTATCTAGGCCCAAATTTACTGCTCACAGCTTATCTGAGCTCATGGTGTAGTACAACGGCACTGACCCTGGCTTCAAAGCTGTAGTACAATGGAAATGACAACGAAAGGGTTAAACCCCAGCAATAATTCCCTTAATATACCATGTATTCCATCATTTATATTGTCAAATTCTTTTACCACCCAGGTCCTATTAAATGGCAAGTTACATGCATTCACTACCATAATTTTCTCACCTGTATTTTGAATTCCACCATTAACAATTTGACTGTTTCTGTCGTTTCCAACGAGCCGGTGTTTTTGACATATTAATACGCCAAAATTCTAGCTGCTTCAAATCAAGCGGGAGAAAGCTGGTAGGCTCACATGTTTGAGAATGGGTGTGTGTGGTCAGTGTGCGCAGTATAAAAAATTCTGCAGCGCACAGTGCATGAGAAAAAAAAACTCCAACCATGTTTTTGGATTAAAACGCCGAATTTGAGGTGTATTTTCGTATAGTATTTATGGTTGTATTCTCGTTTTCTTGGTCTCATTGATAGATTGAAAGACATATTACAGAAATAAAGATGATTTTGATTGGTTCTCACGATGAAAAGACCTTGAAATTGAGCTCAAAGTAGCGGAAATGTTCGATTTTGCCGATGTTCAAGAATAAACAAATGACGTCATTGTCCAATAAGTGTCCAACTAGCCATTCTAATACGCAGTCACAAATGGGTTGACATTATTTATACAATTATTACAATAATGCAGTAGTCTGCATAACAGTAAATCTTCAATTTTTTTGTGTGAATAAAAATTCAAAATAGAAAGCAAAAGTAATATAAGAGGGGCCTGGAGACGTGACTGATGAACAGAGAAAATGTTATTTTAGTGCCAGGAATGTCTGCATTGTTCATTCTGGACCCTATTTTGAAATTGGCATTTTTTTTAATTTGCGTGAAATTGGACAAATTGCCAATTTCTGACCACTTTATTGGGTATTTGAAATTGGTAAATGGACGATTTCTTGTACTCAATCGATAGAACAAATGGAGTTCTAAAGAAATAGCTATGAGTTTGGTCAAATGGAATAATGGAATTGGCCGAAAATAGGGCTCAAAGTGGGCAAAATCGGTGATGCGTAAATATCGCTGAGATCGCTAACTTCGCGAGAGCATAATACCGTAAGTTTTCCATCAAATTTCGTACTTTTGGTGTCATTACCATCGGGAAAAGATTCTCTATCATTTCATAAGACAAAATAAAAAAAATTTTGAATATTTTGTGACGCAGAGAGACACTAAGATATGGGGTCGCGACAGTCAAAGGGTTAAAATTTTAACATTATTCATGCTTTGAATTTTAATTACTGAAACTTGCATAGTTTCCTTTACCAACATATCCAATCCCACTCCCCTTACCTTCTGTATCATGGTTGGAGAAATAGTTGACAAATAAGATGATACCATAATCATACTTTTCTATATTTTATAACTTTCCCCAAATGGACTGAAGCATCCCTTATAAACATGCCTATTAATATGTTGCAACCCCTCCCTCCCAAAAAAAAAAAAAAAAAAAAAAAACTGGGAACTTCCTTACACCCCCTCCCCCACAAAAAAAATGGTTTATGGTTTAAACTCACCTTGCCAATCCTAGTCTTGTTCATACTGCCAAGGTCAGCTATGGTGTGTATATCTCCCTCAACTTCAAATACCGCATGCTGCTTTGACAAGACCTAAAAAACAAAATTTTAGTTATATCATACTGATAAATCATGTGTCACCATTTTTATTATTTATAATAATTAACTTTCATATACAGTATATGGGGAAAGTTATGATGCCAAGGGGTTGAAATTATGACATTGCATAATTCATTTCATGTTCTTATGTGGGTCTTATGGGATGTGAAATATTGAAGATTGTCTGGCCATACTGTACAGATACTTGGCAATGCAGCATACTTCACAAGATTCACCCAGTAAACTTGTGGCTACTGTGAGGGTGAGATGTGTTTTGTTTGGTACCAGCATCAGAGGGCCATATTTTCGACTGTGCTGTCACTAACCCCTCTCTTGTGACCAAAAATAATGTTCAAGAGAGGTGCAAAGGAGGAGGATATATCAGCCGTGATTATTTTATATTAGAGCAGCCAAGATACACACTGTATCTCTGCTCAAACAGGACTGAAATTGGCGTTCAGTGCAGCATCTCATCAAATGTTTTCGTGACCAGAGAGAGACCCCTGAATAGTCCATCTTCCCAAGACTGGTAGGCCTAAATCAACTGCCCAAAATTCTGAAAGTGTCTGTTCATAAAGCAAACAAAATTCCTTCCATCACAGGAAGTGAAATGAAGGACAAAATCCTTGGTTATTGGAGCATGTGTCCCTCAGAAGTCTCCAGCAATCCCTCAATGATGATTTGGGATTGAGAAGCTTTTGAACCCACAGTTAACCTTGTCTTACAATGTAGCAAAAAGAGAAGAGAGTAGTTTTGCAAGAAATACCGTGAGTGGGGTCTGAAGAAGTGGAGGGAGTTTGCTTAGATGAATTATCCTTACAGTGACTGGTAGTGGCTGAAGGAAGGTGTACTGTGTGCCTCCTTCTGACACACAAACCCCACAGTATACAGACACTCCTCATTTAGCGATGTACTCATTTACCAACTGATTGGAGTTACGATGGGCTCTCCGAAGTCGGCATTGTATGCCGTACGAGAACTTGGGTCATGGAAACAGGCAGCGCGGCTCAGCATAAAGCATCTCGGTTTCTTCCCTCAGCCACTCAGTACACTAGCTTTCACAGTCTCGAAGACTACATATTTGTACAAATTTGTACTTTATTGTGCACCCCATAGTACAAGATGTTGGCAAAAGAAAGATCTCAACTTCACCCAACGATGAATGGTTCATGAAAACAGAATGGCAAATGAAAGAACTTTACGATGCTTTCGGAAATTTATGAAGAAAAAAGAAAATTACAAAGCAGACAACACTAATGAAATTTTTCTCACCAGCTACACCCAGGACCCCTATGCCAACCCCTACATTTCCTTCCATTTCCTCACCATCATCTCCCTTACTCGTGCCCTCTACAGCTCCTGATAACCCTGCTGATAACTCTGATAACCCTGAACCAGTACTCTGAAGGATTCAATGACTAAAATGTTAATCTGAATGTCTCTTTCTATACTGTAATTTGAATTTTTTTGGTACATCATTTTTTATACTGTACAGTAATTACAATTTTCTGTAATAAGTAAGAGTTATGCAAATTAAAACAAAGTTATCAAGTTGGAGTTTCCTTTAAACCTTTTCTTTATTCAGAATAAAATGTTTTAAATGGTTGTTATAAATACATGAAGTATCAGTAAGGGGTAGTTCTCGCTAGTGACGAATTCATTTACCGACCTGGTCTTAGGAACGGAACTCCGTTGGTAAGTGAGGAGTGTTTGTACTGCCAAGACTGTGAAACATCCTGCATCCCTCATGGTGTGGGGATGTTTCACTTATTATTATTTTGGGGAATTAATAATACTTCCCAAAAATGTCATGATGAATCATAACATTTATTTAGAGCTTTTGATGGTGTGGTTACCAGATTCATTTGAAAAAACCAACACAACGGTTTATGCAAGACAATGCTCCTTGCTACACCACCAAAAGTGTTAAAAAAAAAAATTGTGGTCACTTATTAAACAATGTCAAAGGGGCAGTGGCATGTCATTCATCTCAAAACTAGAAGCAACTATAAGACATCTGGCTTCATTCTCGCCTATAACCTTTCAAAATTTATCTGACAGTGTTCCTTGAAGGCTTAAGGACTGCCTGAAATGCAAGGGGAATTTAACCAAGTGGTAAGTGTTCTATTGCTTTATTTACATACCCTGACAATAAAAGTTTTTTTTTTTTTTTTTTTGCTGGCTTCATAACTTTCTGAGAAGACTGTACATAATGTATAGCCTCATGTTGAGTGCAAATGTCAAACTACAGACTGCAAAGAGGCTGGTAATTTAGCCTTATATCCAATATTTTTTGAGAAAATGTTCACCCAGATCTGTACCTTTGCAAATTTTAAATAACAGTAGAGGATAGAGTAGGTCAGAAGCCACGTTAAAAATAGTTGAAAATATATTATCCTAAGTTAAAAGTGTTGTTACTTCTACCATTACTACCACCACTACTACCATTACTACCACTACTACCATCACTACCATTATAAAATTATTCAACCATGATCAATAAACTCTTAGACTTTGACTAAGACAGATTCTGTAATGGATTAAGATTTGCAGGAACAAATGCATAATCTGACTATACATTCAGTGGGGTTACCAAAAGTATTATTCAAAGGTCTGAGAAGGGTTTTTGAGGTGGCTTAGACATTAAGAGAGGATGGAGCAAAATATGATGACTTTAGAGGGCAATAAATCTTTGGTGAGGAACTAAGGGTTAGGAATTGTCCCAGGAAAGGTTGATGGGGAGCTAGTAAAGATTTTGAACATCCAACAGGCTTGTGTGAGCACTTTAGATAGTAGCGAGTGGAGGCAAGGGGGTTTTTATGATGATGTGGATGTTGAAATGCAAGCAAGGTAACATTTTTGAAGGAATCAGAGGCAACAGATTAGCTGGACTTGAGTATTCTAGGTGAAGTAAAAGTGCCTGCACTTTGATGGAAGAATAGGGATGATGCAGTTAGGAGGGCCATTTGAAATATGTCAGCACGTTTCTGGCAAGATAGTGATTAAATTAGTAACGGTAAAAGTGTTTCTTCTTTTTGGGTCACCCTATCTCTGTGGGTGATGGATGGTGTGTAAAAGAAAGAGAAAAGGTTTGTACCTCAAAACTTTCTATGAGCATTACACATTTTCAAGTTATTATATGCCCATGGCATGTGTATTGTTCCAGCTACGACACTGTGACTTTTTATTCTTTCTTTTATGTAGCACATTACCTATCTATAATTAACTTTAATGAAAACTTCCCACTGATCATTCAAATCTTAATCTTATGTGAAAATTAATTATATTTACAAGCACCAATTACTCCGATTGATGAAGATGTTGCAGTTCTGTAGGTCATCTGATTTGTGATGTGTGCACATTTCTTTCAAAATAGCTTTTTGAATAAACGATGGAGAATTTTTTTCCCCTTTTTTTCCCCCAAAATTTACCTTGGTAGTGTCTTTTTTTCCCCGAAAAACTGGCCATATCCCATCGAGGCGGGGGGGCCCCAAAAAAGAAAACGAAATTTTCCCCCTTTTTTTAAATTTAGTAATTTTTTAAAGGAAAAGGGGTTACTACCCCCTTTTTTTTCCGGGAATTTTTTGTCGCCTATGACATGCATTTTTTTACGGGGGAAAAAATTTTCCCTGTTCCACTTCCGGGAGATAAGGGAAATAAACAAGAACTAGTAAAAAATAAAAAAAAAACCCAAAAGGGGGTGTGTTTATAAAAGGAATGCTTGTACATAAAAGGGGGGGGAAAAAAGGGAGAGGGAAACGCCCCAAAAACCGGGGGAGGGGAAAAATGAGACAGAAAAGAAAGCAACCCTTTTCAAAAATAATACGGGGTTTCCCCTTTACATTCACAAAGGATGGTAGTCCCTTTGGGGGGAGTTGCTGCCCCCCCAAAAACCTACTACCAAAGGGGGGGGTGTCTATTATAAACATAAAAGCAGTAGTAGGTTGGTAGACAGCAACCCCCGGGGGGAGGCTACCGTCCTGCAAGGAGTGAAAAACAAAAGCCTGTATTTGTTTTACATGAGGGGGGGGTTTTGCTGGTTTTTTTTTTCTGTCTCATAAGCATGCAAGATTTCAGGACGCCTTGTATTTTACTTACACTTGGGTCCCCCCACGAAACATGTACACGCTTATGTATACACACTCATCTGAGTTTTCTTTGATTTTATCTTAATAGTTCTTGTTCTTATTTTTTTTCCCTTTTATATCCATGGGGAAGTGGAATAAGAATCTTTCCTCCGAAAAACCATGCGTTGTAAAAGTCAACTAAAATGGGGGAACAATGGTTAAAACCCCTTTTTTCCCGTATAGATTTACTAAAAGAAAAAAAAAAACCCCAAAAAGGGGGGTTTTTGGGAAAGTGCGTGGATGTTGGGGGAAAAGATAAGAAAGAGATGATTGTAGATGTTATGAATGAAAAGAAGCTGGATGTCCTGGTTTTTTAAATGAGACAAAGCAAAAAAGGGGGGGAGTTTCAGTGGGGAGAAATAAAGGGGGTTGGGGGCGGGGGGTTTTAAATAGAGTTAGAGCTAAAGAAGGAGTGGAAAAAAATTTTTTAATAATCAGTTATGGCAGGTAAAGAGGGAATATAAATGTATAAAAAAAGGGTTATGTGGAGTAAAATAAAGGTTTTGTGGGGTTATGAAGTGTTTATGCACCGGGGGAAGAGAGAAGTGTAGGGGGAGAGAGAAAAATTTTTTGGGGGTGTTGAGTGAGTGAGGGGGGGGTTTTTTAACCAAGTGAGAGAGTAATTGTGGTTGGGGATCTTAATGCTAAAGGGGGAAAAAAAGTTGTGGAGGGAGTAGTAGGTAAATTTGGGGGGGCCCGGGGGAAAAAGTAAATGGGGAACTGTTAATTGAGCTATGTGTGAAAGAGGTTTGGTAATAAGTAATACATATTTTAAGAAAAAAAGGATAAATAAGTAAACAAGGTATGATATAAAAAAAGTAATGAAAGTAGTTTGTTAGATTATGTATTGGTGGATAAAAGGTTGATGGGTAGGCTTCCCGGATCGGACAAGTTTTTAGAGGGGCAAATAATTTTTTCATTTTTAGTTGTAGCTACAGTTAGAGTAAAAGGTAGATGGGACAAAAAAAAAAAGGTAAAAAGTAAGAGAGAGGTAAAAGTGTATAAACTAAGGGATGAGGAAGTTAGGGGGGGATTTCAACTATTGGCAGAAAGATGGGCTAGTGCAAGTATGAGTAGTCAGGGGGTTGAAGAGAGTTGGGATAGTTTTAAAAATGCAGTACAGTTTTCCTCACTTTTAAAAAACGCACTTTAAATTTCCGACCCCCCCGGGGTTACGACGGGCTCTCCCAAAAGTTTAAAAAAAAAAAATTTTTTGCCATATGAGAACTTGGGTCATGCATCCAATCTCCTTCTTTCAGCCACCCCAAAAAAAACTAGCTTTTAAAGTCTCCAAGACTACATATTTGTACAAATTTTAACTTGGGGGGTGTACCCCATAGTACAAGATAGAAGTGGGAGCACTTGTATAAGTTTCATAGCTGACATTTAAAAAAACCCCCCCGCGATTTTTTATTACACTAAAAAAAACCCTTTAACCCCTTTTTTTAAATTTTTATTATCATCATCAAAAATTTTTCTTGTTCACTGAGTTTAATCACTTAATTAAATTTTTTCAGAGAGACACAAATAAACACACAGACGAAAAACACCAGCTGATCCCTTTTTTTTTGAACTTTTTTACCCTTCCTTTTTTCCCCCTTTTTGTTTTACCTCTTCCAATTTAATCATCTTGTACTATGGGGGGACAATAGACATGCAGCAACATTTTGGGGAAAAAAAAAAACAAGAGAAAAAAGGATCAGAACATACCAGCTGGGGTCAGGGGTCAGCTGGTGTGTTTTTCCTGTGTGTTTACATTCTGTCTTTCTCGTGGCAGCTTAAGAAAGAAATTATTATACTCAGTGAACAAATTATATCGATGGTGATAATAAAAAAAATAATAAAATACATATAATTAATAATAATCACCTGGGGCACTGTAAATGTCATATGTATTTCGTATAACAAGATGTACAAAAAAATGGAACAGGCAGGGGGGGTCTGGGGGCCCCCAAATATCTCAGTCGCCTTACAGCCACTCAGTACACTAGTTTTTTTAAAACCCCAAGACTACATATTTGTACAAATTTTAATTTTTATTGTGTCCCCCCCAAGTACAAGATAGAAGTGCAGCAGCACTTGTATAAGTTTCGTGGGGTGACTTTAAAAACAATTTGACGTTTTATTACAATAAATAAATCTTTATTTTTTTTAATTATTATTATCATCATCATCATCAACATATTTTGTTCACTGAGTTTAATCATTTTTAATTAAGCTGCTACGAGAAAAAAGAATATAAACACACAGACGAACACACCAGCTTTTCCCCTTTTTCTGTGAACTTTTTTTTTATTGTTTTTTCCCCCCAAGTGCTGCTGCACTTATAACTATCTTTTTACTATGGGGTGCACAATAGACATGCAGCAAAAACTTGGAAGAGGAAAACAAAGAAAATGGATCAGAACAAACCAGCTGATCGGGGGTCAGCTGGTGTGTTCGTTTTTTGGGTTTTTCATTCCCCCCTTTCGGGGGAGTTTTAAAAAAGAAATTATTATACTCAGTGAACAAGGTATATCAATGGTAAAAAAATAATAATAATAATAATAATAATAAAAAAAATACATATATGGGAGAGGTACTGGGGGATGAGCTTGGCTGGGGCTATACGAGAGAGAGGGAGAAAGTGCCAGCAGTCTCAGTAACTCCTGCTTCACCATGACATTGGGGCGTGTAAGCTAACGGCACTATAAAATATTGTATAATTATACTATTACTATCAATACAGGTTATCTACTTATCAAATTTTTTCCAGAATAATATTGGGGATAACATAAAAAATGGGAAAAAAAGATAAAGATGCCCAAATTAATAAAAACTGACTTTTATAGAGAGGTATTGAAGGATGAAGGGCATAGAGGGAAAAAAAAAATGACCGCGACCATTATAGAAAACGGTACCGCCTGAAGGGTAACTATAGAAGATCACTCTTACCCTATGCAAAGACTAAAAAATGCATTTTTATTTTTTTTTTTTTTCAAGTAATCAGCTATGTAAGGGTTTGGGGGAAAAATTTGGGGAAATAAGTCATTGACCTATTTCATGTTGTATTACCATTAATAATAAACAGATTGAAAGGAACTTCCCAACAAACATAAAACTGAATGTTTTTTTTTTGGGGGGTGACACTTTTAAGTGTCAGTAATGGGGGATTCCCCATTAGCGACGAAATCGTTTACTGACCGGGTCTTAGGCCCTATCTCCGTCGAAGGAGGGAGACTGTATTAGGGGAAAAAGGGGCAGAAGTTTGTGGCTATAAGAGGGTGGGTGCAGGAGGAAAGAGGAGTGAGTAGGGGAAAAAAGGGGGGAAATAAAGGGGTGAAAAGGAGAAAAAGGTAGCTTATGAGAGGTTTTTTTAAAAAAAAAGTGTTAACAGAAGAGCAGAGTATATGGAGAGTAAAAGAAAGGTGAAGAGAGTGGTGAGAGAGTGCAAAAAAAAAGCAGATGAAAGAATGGGAGAGGATCTTTTTAAGAAATTTTTAAAAAAAAAGTAGGGGGGTTAAAATAGCTGGGGAGGTGGAGGTATTGGGTAGATGGCGGGAAAATTTTTGAGGAACTTTTTTAAAAAACGATGAAAAAAAGGGGGGGGTAATTTCCCCCCACTGGCCAGGGGGGGATAACATCGTTTAGGAGGAAGAAGAGCAGGATGCGAGTGTGGGGGAGGTGCGGGGGAATTTTTTGGGAATGAAAAAAGGGGGGGGAAACAGTTGGGGAAAGATGGGATCATGACAGAAATATTAAAAGCATGGGGGATATAGTGTTGGAGGGTTGGTATTGTTGTTTAATAAATGTATGAAAGAGGGGGAAAAGGGGGCCCAGGGATTGGCAGAGAAAAAAAGTATAGTTCCCTTTTTTTTTAAAGGGAAGGGGGGGGGAAAAAAAAAGTGTTAAAAAATTTTGGGGGGAAAAAATTTACTGAGTATACCAGGTAAAGTGTACGGTAGGGTTATTATTGAAAGAATTAGAGGTAAGACAGAGAGAGGGGGGGCAAAAAGAGCAAGGGGGGGTTTAGAGTGGGTAGGGGGGGTGAAAACAAGTGTTTACATTGAAGCATATATGTGAACAAAAAATTTTTATAAAGATAGGGAAGTTTTTATTGCATTTACGGATTTAGAAAAGGCATATGATAGAGTGGATAGGGAGCAATGTGGCAAATGTTGCAAGTGTATGGGAAAAGGTAGTAAGTTTCTGAATGCTGTAAAGAGTTTTTAATGAGGATAGTGAGGCTCAGGTTAGGGTGTGTAGGAGAGAGGGGGATTACTTCCCGGTAAAAATAGGGCTTAGACAGGGCTGTGTAATGTCACCATGGTTGTTTAATATATTTATAGATGGGGTTGTAAAAAAAGTAAATGCTAAAGGGGTTGGGGGGAGGAGGGGGTTAAATTATGGGGGAAATTTAAAAACAAAATGGGAGTTGACACAATTTTTGCTGATGATACTGTGTTTTTGGGAGATTCTAAAGAAAAGTTGCAAAAGGGTTTGTGGACGAGTTTGGGAGGGTGTGTAAAGGTAGAAAGTTGAAAGTGAATATAGATAAGAGTAAGGTGATGAGGGTATCAAACGATTTAAATAAAGAAAAAATTGGGAAACACATTGGGAGAGGGATTATGGAAGAAGTGAATGTTTTTAGATATTTGGGAATTGACTTGTCAGTGGATGGGTTTATGAAGGATGAGGTTAACCATAGAATTGATGAAGGAAAAAAGGTGAATGGTGCGTTGAGGTATCTGTAGACAAAACGTTATCCATGGAGGCAAAGAAGGGAATGTAAAGTATAGTGGTACCAACACTCTTATATGGGTGTGAAGCATGGGTTGCAAATGCTGCACCGAAGAGGCGGCTGGAGGCAGTGGAGATGTCCTAAGGGCAATGTGTTGTGTAAATATTATGCAGAAAATTGGAGTGTGGAAATTAGAGGAGGTTAATAAAAGTATTAGTAGAGGGCTGAAGAGGGGTTGTTGAGGTGGATTGGTCTTTAGAGAGAATGGATCAAAGTAGAATGACTTGAGAGCGTATAAATCTGTAGGGGAAGGAAGGCTGGGTAGGTGGTCCGAAAAGGTTGGAGGGAGGGGTAAGGAGGTTTTGTGGCGAGGGCTTGGACTTCCAGCAAGCATGTGTGAGCGTGTTAGATAGGAGTGAATGGAGACGAATGGTTTTTGGGACCTGACGAGCTGTTGGAGTGTGAGCAGGGTAACATTTTGTGAAGGATTCAGGAAACCAGTTAATTGATTTAGTTGGACTTGAGTCCTGAAATGGAAGTACAATGCCTGCACTTTAAGGAGGGTCTGAGATAGTGACAGCTGGGAGGACTTATTCTCAGCTGTCATATCTGAGCGCTCTGCAAAGACATGATTATGTATGAGTGAGGTAAATGTTGAATGATGATGAAAGCATTTTTCTTTTTGGGAATTTCTTCTTTTGGGCACCCTGCCTCGGTGTGGAGACGGCCGACTTGTTGGAAAAAAAAAAATATACATGCACCAATCTCTTAATTTTATTTTTCTTTATGGTATAAATAATTTGATTATGTCAGCTTTGGCAATGACTAGTGATGGAAGAGGCAGTGGTGGCACACTAACCTCAGTTGTACTGTACGCTGCAAGACTCTGATGTCAGAACCAAGTTACACACCTCACTCATGTTGGGTTCTTGGATGTGTGGGGATTGATAAGCCGGTAAGAACTGATCATTAAAAAATGAATTTCTTTATCTTATTATTTACTCTGCACACTTCTGAGTACAGTCATGAGCTTACCTGTGTCAGTAGGAGCTGACCTGTGTCAGTAGGGAGCTGACCTGTGTCAGTAGGGAGCTGACCTGTGTCAGTAGGGAGCTGACCTGTGTCAGTAGGGAGCTGACCTGTGTCAGTAGGGAGCTGACCTGTGTCAGTAGGGAGCTGACCTGTGTCAGTAGGGAGCTGACCTGTGTCAGTAGTGAGCTGACCTGTGTCAGTAGGGAGCTGACCTGTGTCAGTAGGAGCTGACCTGTGTCAGTAGGGAGCTGACCTGTCAGTAGGGAGCTGACATGTGTCAGTAAAGATCTAACCTGTTCTAATAAAGTGCTGACCTGTGTCCTGTGAAGACGCATGCTTATAGAATTCTCAGTATGTATGCAACTGAAGTGTTTAGGATATCTTTCTTGAGTACTGAACAGTTATACCTTGAGGTAGAGAGAGCAGGAAAAATATACAGTGTCTTAGAAAAGGGAACAAGAAGATTCATGCCCAGAACAAGTGGGGACACTATCTGCAAAAAAATAAATTCATCTATGGGGAAGGATTAAACCAAAGATAAAAAAAACTGAAGAAACTGTATCGGACTATAATTCCTTTCCCATTGCTGGATTTAAGGTTCAGCTATAAAGAATGACACAACAAAAAGAATGTGGAGAATTTTTTATAGTTGGGGCTTTTTTTGATTAAATTTATGGAAAGGAATAGGAGGTGAGGGTATTTTCCGGGGTTAGGTACTTTAAAAAGATGGGACAAATTAAGGGTAAGAAGGGTGGTTTGAAGAGGATCTGCCTAGTATGGGGCCATTTGGGCCCCTCTGCAGTGCTCGGGGCACTGCGGGCCTACTTTCCCCAAGGGTTATTTCAATTTTTTTTGAAAAGAACTGGTAAATTTATTTATGCTAATCTTGAATAACAAAAACCAACTTTAAGATAATACTTACAGAAATTTTAGAAATATAAAAAATGTTCCTCCATGGGGGGAAAAAAATTTTTCTTCTGTATGCCATGGTCAAAAAAAGGATAAAATCCCAGGAGAAAGGGGGGCTGAACTTCTCCTGTATAAATTTCCCTAAATGTAAAAAGAAAAAAACTTTAGTTTTTTTTTTTTTGGGTCCCCTGCCTCGGGAAGACAGCCAATACAAGGGAAACCCCCGACTTTGGCCGGTCGGGTATCAGTGGTTGATTTGATTTTTTTGGGCCCCAAATTTTTCCCCCCGACAATGGGCGTTTCCTGACTATCCCCCCGCGAAAGCCTGTCCGCTTGCCCGGGGCTCCCACAGGCGCTGTGAGCCAGTCTGCTTTTTTTATCCTTTAGTGAACATTCCCCAGCGCGCTCATTCAAGCATTTCACAGTAATTTTTTGTTTTTGGTGGCACTGTGTAAAGCCCCTGGGCCCAAGGCTTCCTAGTGGCACCCCTGTGGTAAAGAAAGTGAAACACCATCAACTAAGGGAAGTTGAAAAATAAAAGGGGGCGTGTGGGAGTTTGAGGATTGGGCAAAAACAAATCTTATCACCTCTATCTGGAAAAAAAAGAAAAAAGTGATTTTCCCAAAAGGTGTTGACATGTTTGCCAAAAATAAAAAAGAACAGTGGATGCGTTGGTTTTTGGAGTGTGGATCAATAAAAAACAAAAGCGGGTGATGTGTTTCCATGGCGTTTTGTAAAAGGGAAAGGGCGTTCCGCAGATTTTGTCAAGACAATGCCTGGCAGTGCTGATGCCGTGATTTTAAGGCCAGCAAAGGCTGGTTTGCAGTTTTAAAAAAAACGTGTGCCATACACATTTTAGGCATGGTGAGGCGCAATTCAGACAAACTTGCTCTAAAAAGTTTTTTCTAAAATTAAGGGTTTGTAGACACTGAAAATTCCCCCCCCAACAAGTGTTTAGTGAAAACAGGCCTTTTTTGGAAGAAAATGAAAAGAGGACCTACAACCAGGGGAAAAGGCACGCAGGAAATAAAAGACAGGTAACCCCATGTTGTGTAAATGCTAGTGGGGATTTTAAAGTGAACCCTTTTACGGGAGTATCCTTAAAAACCCCAGTGTTCAAGAAACACAATGTCAACAAGAATAATTTTGTTTTTTGGGAAGGTCACAAAGGCATGGGTCACGAAGGAAATTTTTCCTGGAAGGGCTCACTGGAGTGTTTGGGCCCAGTGTGAAAAAAACACCCCCAGGAAAAAATTGGGACTCGGCCTCTGGCCCCTTGCTCCTCTCACCCCCCAGAAGATTATTTTTGATTTCAGTTTCATCACAGTAAAGTTCTTCCCCCCAAACCACCCTTTCACCCAGCCCATGGCCCAGCAGGTCATTTCTAACTTAAAAAACTCTACAAAAGCAGTGTTTCAAAAGTGTTTAAAGGGCCCTCGACACTGAGTTGACCCTGAGAGTTCGGGAAAAGATCACTTCGTACCCTCCATTGCATGGTTTATGGTAAAGGTTGGGAGGGAGTGATTTCCAGGATTTTAACTTTTTGGAGACAACTGGGGCCAGGTTGTGTAACAGGATTTTGAAGGATTTGGGGTGCCCCCTGACCCGCACCCTGTGCCTGTTGTGGAATATTGTGGCATTAACGCCCGGGGTTGGAGGTTTGGGAGGATTTGGGAAAATTGGTGGAGGCCACAGGGAGAGCTAACCACTGAAGAGCTGCAAAGCTTCATCTCCCAAAATCAGACCACAGTAAGAAATTGATTCACAAAGGGGGAAGATGGACAGGGTGAGGTAACTTTCAGAGATTAAGGAAATTTGTTCTATGTGGACTAGGGTGCGACATTTGTTGAAAAACACCACCCCGAGCAAGCTGAAACAAGCCATATCTGCAACATGTTCAATGACAAAAAACCCTTTTCCCCCTTCAGGAAAATGTTAAAGGCCCAGAGACAGACCCTCTGGAAGTTATTTTTTGCGACAGGGGCTAGTGACCCCAAGCTGGTCCCAGTGGCATTAAAAAAACAAAGAAGGAAATAACCCCCGAGGGACTTTTTACCTGAAGTCCTTTTGGAGGGGCCCCTTCAAACACAAGCCCCCCCCCTGTCCTCCTCCCTATCTTCCAGATGCCACAATTTCAAAAATAAAAATGTTATTTATTATTATGTTATTTATTATTTATTATTATTTCTTGTTATTATGTGTTATTAAGTTTGTTATTATGTGTTTTTTGTATTAAAAATATAGTTAATCTTTTTCAAAATTAATTTTTGTGAATATTTTGGGTGTCTGGAACGTTAATTGTATTTACATTATTTCTTATGGGGAAATAATGGTTGGCTTTCCGAGTTGATTAGGCCTAGCCCCCGGGCGTTACGGCTGATATGGGGGGGCCACTTATATTAAAAAAATAATAAATTTCTAATTTTAACGTTTTTAAAAATCACCTTATTGTGGGTACAAATTTTAAAGTTTCTGGATCCGACCCCCTTTTTTTACCCAAAATGTACATCATCCCCTTTCCCTCAACCTCCAGCCAACAACCTTTAAAAACAAGAATGAAAACCTCAAATTAAATTCTAACATTTATTAAATAATTTGGAAAATAATTGATGAAAAAAATAAATATAACAGATTATTTTAAGTTCAAAGTTATATACTTACTGAATGTTCATTTAGTTCTTCTTCTTAAACCCGTCATCAAGTCTTGAGTGTCTAGTCTTGTGTTTCGTCCATTTTTTTGGCCTTTGGTCTATCTGCAAATAAAAAACTGTATATATTAATGGGCTGTTAAAATCTGTTTCAAAATAACATACGGCCAGCGCCAAAAGATGTTTTATATACACCCAGTGACAAAATCAAATACAGAATACAGCATTGCAAATAACATAGCTCTTAACAGAATTTTACAATGTAAATGTTCATTTAAAATATGGTAAAGCCTCTTATAAAGCAACAATACATAAACAATTTTTTCTAAAAACCAAATGAAAAAATATAGTAGTATTTTTTTTGAATAATGCTTAAAAAAATTTAAAGTCACTCAGTAATTGGGGGAAACATCAAAAGGGGGCAAAATCTTTGGGGCTGGGCAGTAGATTTTTTCCTTTTACTCAAGTGGGCCTAAACGTCAAGTATTCAGAGGCACTTCACCCTTACATGGGGATACTATAAATCGTAAAAAACGTGAATGTTTTACATGTCAAGAAAAGGGTTTTAAAAGTTTGCATTGTATAGGGTGGATGTTGTCTGGATCCCGAGTGAGAGACACCATATTCTTATAGCAGACTTCTTTTCCCAAATTTGGGTTTAAAAGACTTCATTCAGTTCATTAACTCTGTAGGGTTGTAACCCAGTATAATCCCAAAAAAAGGGAATCAGTATGGCATATTTCCTTTAAATCCCTTTTTTCTTTTCCCATTACAACCCAAAACAATCAGCTTGCACAAAGGTATCTATTTAACTACTAGGGGAACAGAACAACAAAATTTGCGGACTTGCTGTTATGTCTTGCCCTCTCCGGGCGAACCCGTCCTTTCGACGGCAAAATTTCTAACCAACCTATGATTGTTATGCACCCCATGCATATATAGTGAGATAATGATAGATTAGTGTCTAGTACAATCTGAATAACATTAGCTGAGATGATGATGATAAAATTAATAAAAAATTAAGATTTTATTTCTTTGCAAAGGTTACAATGTGTAATTACAATTTTGATTTGTAAAGTACAGTAGAAAAAGCCACAGGAATTTGGGGCAGCAAAAATGGCTGAAAACGAAATTTGGATCAGTAATGAGACACGTATCAGGGCATTTCGGCAGACTAATCCTAGTATACTGTACTAAATAACTACTTAAGTTTAGACAAGATAAGAGTGGTTAACTTTTTAATAAATCTTTATTTTATTCTAATACTAATGCGAGGTAGTCAAGGTGGAGGTTTATAAGAATAATAATCTTGGAGTTGCACATAATAAAAACAGTATTACAATTAATGGTTCAAACAGTAATATTTCATGGATTGGCAAATGTTTAAATAGACTAGAGGTCATATAATATAATATTTGGGATAGTTACTTCAAACTGATTAGAAGTTGTTTTTGGTTGGTTTGGTTAGTACGAATTGGGAGATGAGATGATTTTTAGTATAGCCCTAAATTTGTATGTAGTCAGGGAATCCCCCCATTAACACTGTGGTAAGTTCTTTTTTGGGGGTTTCTTCCCTTTTTCTTTGAATGCCACTAGGACCAGCTTGAGAGTCACTAGACCTCTTTCTAACAACAAATTTGTCCAGGGAGCTCTGTGTCTGGCGATTCTTTAACACATCCCTGAAATGACACACCACTGTGTCATTGTACAGGTTGCCAGCACGGCCTGCAACAGCATGGTTAGGGTGATATTCATCCATAAATGCTTGCACCTTGCTCCACATTCCACAAATGTCCTTAATCCTTGAAGAAGGCACATTCTTCCATTTTTGTTCCACCTCCACCTCCTCCTCTGAACCATTGTCCTGACCTCTGCTCTCTTGTTCCAGTTGCTGTTGAAGCTCTTGCAGATCTTCAGTGGTTAGCTCTTCCTTGTGCTCCTCCACCAACTGTTCCACATCCTCACCACTCACCTCTAACCCCAAAGACTTGCCCAATTCCAAATTTTTCCAAAACAGGCTCAGGCTCAGGGGCAGGCTGAGGCTCAGCCCCAAACCTTTTTTTTTTTTTTTTTTTTTTTTTTTTTTTTTTTTTTTTTTTTTTTTTTTTTTTTTTTTTTTTTTTTTTTTTTTTTTTTTTTTTTTTTTTTTTTTTTTTTTTTTTTTTTTTTTTTTTTTTTTTTTTTTTTTTTTTTTTTTTTTTTTTTTTTTTTTTTTTTTTTTTTTTTTTTTTTTTTTTTTTTTTTTTTTTTTTTTTTTTTTTTTTTTTTTTTTTTTTTTTTTTTTTTTTTTTTTTCCCCCCCCCCCCCCCCCCCCCCCCCCCCCCCCCCCCCCCCCCCCCCCCCCCCCCCCCCCCCCCCCCCCCCCCCCCCCCCCCCCCCCCCCCCCCCCCCCCCCCCCCCCCCCCCCCCCCCCCCCCCCCCCCCCCCCCCCCCCCCCCTTTTTTATTCTGGACCCTATTTTTAAATTGGCATCATTTGAAATTTGTGTGAAATTGGCCAAAATTTCCATTTTCTACCACTATTTTGGGTAGTTGTAATTGGAAAAAAGGCGGTTTTTTTACGCAATCGAAGAAGAAATGGAGTTCTAGCGAAATAGCATAATTTTTGTAGACTGAAACATTGGAATTTGCCGAAAATAGGGGTCAAAGTGGGCGAAATGCCGATGCGTAAATGTCATCCATACCGATAACTTCGCAAAGCATAATTCCCTTATTTTCGATCAAATTTCATAATTTTTTTGGCATTTGATCGGAAAAAAATTCCTCTCATTTATAAGAAAAATAATTTATTTTTTTTTAAATTTTTGGACCCTGAGAACGAGTTTCGGAGGGGGCCTTGGACCCCGAAAGGGTTAAGGAGTTTAGATGCATTGGAGATCACTGATTGATGAGAAAGAGGAAAAGGGCCCAGGGCACTACCCTGGGTCACTCCAACACCTACAGGCTGGATATGGAGTTGATTCCCTTTGCATGTACAGATGGTGTCTAACATTAAAAAAGATTTTAGGTAATCGAGGAATGTCCTCTGATGCCGTAATTATTTAGTTTTAAGTGCAGGGGACTGTGGTCCACTGTATCAAATGCTTTTGAGGTCAATGAAGAGCCCTAGTGGAAATTCATTTTTATCTGTATATTAGTTCAAGCCTTTGTATAATAGCTTCATTCGTACTTTTTTTTGGGCTAATCCAAACGGGCAGGGGGTTAATATGTTGTTGGATATAAGGTAGGAGTAAAGTCATTTGTGTATTATTTTTTTTTAAAATTTGGGAAAATAAGGTCAAGTTTGATATGGTCTATGTTTTTTCAATGTTGGGTCACCTCCTTGAGGATATGGGTAACCGGGGTCTTGAGTATGAAGACTTGAGGTTTAAGACTCAACAGATTTGTTAAAAGTGCCGCTGTCACCCCTTATAATGGGTGACAGCCCTGGGTCTTTTTTCATGAATGGTAAGTTATTTAGATCTGCTTTTTTTTTAATGATTTAATGATGAGTGAGACTTCAGTAGAATTAGTTGAGCTAGATATAGAGTACAGTCAACCCCCCGTTTCGTGTTTAATCCGTTCCCAGAGGGATCGATAAAACTGAAATCAACGAAAACTGAAGCCATTTTCCCCATAAGAAATACAGTGGTCCTCGACAAATGAAATTAACCCGTTCCAGGAGCTATTTCTCAACACGAAACTTTCATAATTCGAAACCTTATTTCCCATAAGAAATAATGTAAATACAATTAATCCGTTCCCCCCAAAAATATTCACAAAATATAATATAAATAACATTTACTTACCTTTATTGAAGAGAGTTGCAGGCATCTGGAAGATAGGGAGGATGACAGGGGCAGGGTGTTAGTGGTTGGAAGGGGAATTCCCCCTCCAAAAGGACTTCAGGTAACAAGTCCCTCTCTGGGGTTACTTCCCTTCTTGGTCTTTTAATGCCACTAGGACCAGCTTGAGAGTCACTAGAAGCCTGTCGAACAAAATAACTGTCCAGAGTCCTCTGTTTCTGGCGACTAAGATTTTCCTGAAGTGCAACATGGCTCTGTCACTGAAGTGGTTGCACAGATGGCTCATTTCAGCTTGCTCAGGGTGGTTTTTTTCAACAAATGTCTGCAACTCATTCCACTTTGTACACATCTCCTTAAGCACTGAAGAAGGCACCTCCTCCTCTTCTCTCTCCCTCCTCCTGTGAAGCAATAACCTCAGCTCTGGTCTGATGCTGCTCCAGTTCCAGCTCTTGCAGCTCTTCAGTTGTTAGCTCTACCTGTGCTCTTCCACCAACTCTTCCACATCCTCACCACTCACCTCCAACCCCAGGCTGTTCCCCAATGCCAAAATATCTTCCACAACAGGCACGGGGTCGTCAAAATCCTTCAAATCCTTCAAAATCCCTTTTTTTCAACACAACCCGCCACAGTGGTCTCCAAGCAGAGTTCAAAGTCCTGGAAGTCACTCCCTCCCAAGCCTTACCTATAAGGCCTATGCAATGCACGATATTGAAGTGATCTTTCCAGAACTCTCTTAGGTCAATGCAGTGTCTAAGGTCACATCAAAGCACTTCTGAAACACTGCTTTGGTGTACAGTTTCTTGAAGTTGGAAATGACCTGCTGGTCCATGGGCTGGATGAGAGGAGTGGTGTTAGGAGGCAAGAACTTCACTCTGATGAAATTGAACTCCTCAGACAACAACTCTTCCAAGTTGTGAGGATGAGCAGGAGCATTGTCCAGTACCAGGAGGCACTTGAGTCCTAATTTCTTTCCAGGAGGTATTTCTTCACACTAGGGCCAAACACTCCAGTCAACCATTCCTTGAAAAGTCCTTAGTGACCCATGCATTACTGTTAGCCTTCCAATGCACACAAAACTTATTCCTGTTAACATTGTTTCTTGAAGGCTCTGGGATTTTCTGAGTGATACACCAGTAAAGGCTTCACTTTAAAATCACCACTGGCATTGGCACAAAGCATAAGAGTTAGCCTGTCTTTCATAGGCTTGTGTCCTGGCAGTGCCTTTTCCTCCTGAGTAATGAAGGTCCTGTTGGGCAGTTTCTTCCAAAACAGGCCTGTTTCATCACAAATAAACACTTGTTGGGGGAGGAATTCTTCAGCCTCTGAACCCTTAAATTCACTCACAAATTTTTCAGCTGCACGTTTGTCTGAGCTGGCTGCCTCACCATGCCTCACAACACTGTGTATGCCACTACGTTTCTTAAACCTGTCAAACCAGCCTTTGCTGGCTTTAAAATCACTCGCCTCACCACTGGTTCAAGGCATTGTCTTGACAAAATCTGCGTGCAACTTCCTTGCCTTTTCACAAATTATCGCCATGGAAATACTATCACCTGCTATCTGTTTATTGTTTATCCACACCATCAACAACTTCTCAACCCATCCACTGTTTTCGATCTATTTTTCGTTAACATATCAACCCCTTTTGCAACATTAGCTTCCTTGATCTCATTTCTCTTTGCCAGGATAGTGCCGATAGTAGATGCACTATTCTTGTACATCCTGCAAGCTCACTCAGACGTACGCCACTCTCATATTTTCTACTATCTCCTTCTTCAGTTCTATGGTATTCCTCACCCCTTTTTCCACAGGGTGATAGGGAAACTTTTTTGGACCCATGGTGACTTATTTCACAGTGACAATCAATAAACCACCAATAAACACAACAAATTTTTGTGAATGTTTGAAAGAGCCCGGGGAATGTTTTTTAATGGAAACAATGTTGATGGCCCTGCAGGCGCAGGGGGCGGGACAGGGACAATTATCATGACATTATAACAATATTAATAAAAAAACAATATAAAGCAGAATGAAAAAAACATGCTTTTTAATTTAAGGACTGGGGAGGGGTTTTTTTTTAAATAAGGGCCCGCCATGCCGTGGTGGTGGTTCCGCAGCAGAAAGCCACCATTCACCAAACAATGTATATAATTTATAAAAAGAAATATTTAATTTAATTTATAAATAAGAAATATTTAAATTTTAAATTTAAAAAATTTAATTATATAAAAAAAAATATTTAACTCCGGGGGAGATTTTGGGCAGAGGGCGGCTCTGGCCTCATCCTTACTCCCCTCAAACAACAATAGAGGGAGCTGTCGCATTTTTCATCACTTAACTTATTTAACTGGGTTTCTACACTTTTCCCGGGGAGTTTATCGACCCACTTTGCTACGATTTCTTTAATTTCTAGGGTTTTCCCTACTTTTTTTTCCAAAGGACTGGCACTGGGAGCTTTTTTTGGGCCCCCATGGGGGCTTTTTTAGCAGTCACACAAAAATAACCAAAACAATGGTTGTTAAAAAATGTTTTTATGAACTCAGGATAATGGTCACTCAACCAGAAACAATCCACTGCCTGAGAATGTGTGGGGGGCCTATGTCGCCCGGGACGGGCCGACATGAAAAAACGGGGGAAATATTTCCACGAAAAAATTCGAAAACTAAAACACCAAACAGAACCACAAAACAGAGGGTTGACTGTATTGGGTATTCCGGGAGGTAGTTTTTGGGGCTGAGTATTTGAGCTTGAATTTTTGCTTGCTAGCTTTGATCCTAGTGAAAAAAGAGAGTTTTTTGGGCCATGTCAAGGGCTTATGAGGGTTCATCGGGTTTATTGTTTATCCCCTTTTTTAGACAGTTTTTAAAACCCCAAAAATTTTGGGGGGGGTTTCAGGCCCTTTTTTCATATCCCCTTTTTATTTCAAACTATTCGTAATACATTTGTTTGATTTTCATATTAGTTTTTTGGGGGTACAGTGGAACCCAAAAAAAAAAATTATTGAGAACCTGCTCGTTATTTGAAGATTTAGTTTTAAGAAAAAAAATTTAGGGTTTTCATTTAGACCCCAAAAAAAATTAAACACCAATATTTCACAAATTTCACGATTTCCAGGGGTCGTAAAGGGGTTCCACCCACAGTGGACCCCAGGAAACCCCGGAAACGTAAGTTTTTGATAATATTTTGTGTTTTGGAAGGTTTTTTGGGGGCTGAAATAGACTAACCCACGTGAATTTTTCCTTTTAAATAAATTGTTTAGTTTGTCTTGGGACTCAGGGGGAAATTTTTTTTCAAAATGGGTCCACTGTATTGATTTTATTGTTTAGTCGTTTTTGCAATCTGGCCTAATCTGAAAAGTTTTCTTTGTTTTTATCAATGGGTTTGAGGATACTTTTTTAGCCAGGCTGTTTAGTCTCTTCGGGTCTGCTTCATTTTTATTGACAAAAAATTAGAGGTTTGGTTTTTAAAAAAAAGTTTTGACATCTTTCCCAAAATTTTGCTGTCACTAGCTTCCTCTGCCAATCAATGTCACCTGTTAATATTAAATTTTTTACTGATGACCGTCATGGGGGAAATGGATCTTTTTGTCTTGAGGAATTTACATCAGTTGGGTTTTGAGAAAGGTGGGAGTGGTCTATTTGCCTGTGTTTCCTCTTGTAGGATATCGTGTTAGTCCAGATATGGTCAAGTAATGAGGCACTTGTCTCAGGATTCTTGTTGGTTTGTTGTAAATGTAACAAGCAGTTGTTCAGTGTTTGTGAAATCAGCTACTAGAGGGGCAGTTTTGGGTGAGGGGTTTTTACAAGTCTCCTGCAAAATCAGGGGTGTTTATTCAAC